>JAAAKG020148734.1:0-10192 GCA_010014905.2 Druon quercuslanigerum | reverse complement strand
TCACTGTTAGTTTGTACCATTTTTTTGACCCGAGATAATGATTCCCAAAGTGACCGGACTACATGAAAAAATCAGATTCCTAATTTTCTTCTCTCGTCTCGTCAGTCCGCGTTCGCCAAGCAACAAGTTCTGTTGATTTTGTACAATTTTAAATACAAAGTTTTAATTGATTTTGAATAAAAGCCGTACGTTTTAGCGTCATTTTTGTTAATTAATGTGCAGTGGTTTTTATTGACTTGACCTAAACATGCATGTCTTCCTACCAGAATTGATCAATCGTGACTTGTTGTTCAGTCAATCATTTAGTTTTTTTTTACTTCAGACAATTAAGATATTATGATGTTATAGATCCTTTATTAACGATGCTAGGTTTCGAAAGTCAAAACGCTCTTCTCATCAGGAAACAATCGTTCTATATTGCTCATCTTATTATAATTATAAAATTAGTAATCAACCCACCCTCTCAATTACACCTTCTCTATTAAAAATCTGTGTGACATTTAATGTGTTCTTAAACATATTCTTGAATAATAAAGGACTTAACGTTAAATACAATCTTTAAGAATTATATTCAATTATGATATAAGATTTAGATCTAAACATCGATTTGAACTAAGTACAGGGTGATAAGAAAAAAAAATGTAAGCAAAATTAGATAAATTGATAAATAAGATTGAAAAAACATATACAAAAATAATATTTACATATTCTAAATTTTGAAAAAAAATATTCTATTATTTCCTGTCACTCTGAATTTTGAGAATAAAATTTCAAGAAACTGCATTTGAAAAGTGAACGAGCAAAATATGATGAATCCATTCCACCTGTCTACAATTTGATTATCCAATTTCATCGAATTATTGAACCTATTAGCTTGGATTCTTGTCATTTTTCTAGAATTCGACAATAAAGTAGTATATACGCGAGACCACAATACTAATTGAAACTGTATTGTACTTTAGGTTAATTGATCTATGTGATAAAACTGTAACTGCCGTGCACTGACGGTTAGTATTTCTAATTGCAGCGCATTGCGGTGAACATTATTTTATCTCTAAAATACGAGTATGTCGTTTTGAAATTATTAAACTTTAAAGATTTACATTTTTTAAGATTTTTAAATTTTTCCCGTTGAAAGTGACAGTAGTCCGGGAGCTGAGTATGATCACCTACGCATTTTAATTCACAAGGGTGATAACCCTCTATTCTTATGTATTTTCATCCGCTGATACCAAATCCACAACTAGATTTTTTGAAAAAGTGGTGGAAATTCGTTTAAAATGCAATTGTTTAAACATATTATGAAAAAATTGTTTTTTCGAACAGCACAATTTTTTTTAGAAAATATGGCTCATTTCAAGAAGAAAAGCTTCTTAGTTAGTTTTAATTACTTTTGCGATTGACAAAATGAGTTTTTCGAAGCTTCACACCGCATAAATGCAAGGTCCGTTACAGTACCCCCCCCCCACTACATATTTTTACATTTATACAAACCTATTCGATTGCACCCCAAATGCGCTTCATTGGACCAGACACGCTAAGTCCATTGAACTACCAATAACAAGTATTACACCACTATTATAATGGAGTTATCGGTGAAGAAAAGTGGGGGGGGGGGGGCTAGTGCGATTTTTGTCAAACATCAACATTTTCCAAATTTCTTTTTATGAACTTATTCAGTTTCAAATGCGCTCTGCAGCTCCACGCCAAAACAAATTTGAGCCAATTAATTGTCGAAAATACAAATTGGTGGGAGGATCGTGCAATGCTAGTGTTAAAATCCCCATTATGCACTAATAATCACATTTAACTTCCAAAATATATTCCACTTCAAATACGCTCCATTGCACCACCAGCAATTTTTCAATCGTATTAAAGATCAGAAATTTATTAAATTCTAAACACCGGAAGCAAGTGATAACTCATGATAGCTTCAACCCCCATATTTTAAGATATCAAATCACAAAAAAATAATTTGATTCGATTGCAAATGCGTTCTCATTTAAGAATGTAGTCATGGGCAGAATTCGTAATTTAAAAATGGCAAACATCCCCTTTTTTAAAGAATAGTGCACCTTGTGCAATTTTGTGCGTGGCCACTGTTTTATGGATCGAATTTAGATTCCTTTCGAATGAGCCAATGAGGATGGAAAAATATTAATCAGGATCCGAAATACGTGAAGCATGTCACCAGCGCCCCCCTCATTGCACGCCCTCGTTTTCAGGGCTTGCAGTTGAGAGCAATTTATTTTTTTGGTGGAGCGTTCAAGCGCATTTGAAGTGCTTCGAAAATAGCCAAAGAGTATTTGAAAATATTAACTATAACTCGAGATACGTAAAGCGTGTCACCAGCCCCCCACCACACTGCACTCTCTCATTATCAGTGCTAGCAGTTCAGAGCAATTTATTTTATTGGTGAAGCGTTGAAGCGTATTTGAAGTGCTTCCAAAATAGCCAAAGAGTATTAAAAAATATTAATTAAAATTTGAAGTACGTAAAGCGTGTTACCAGCCCCTCCACCTAATCGCACTCTCTCATTATCAGTACTTGCAGTTGAACGCAATTGGATTATTTGATGGGGCGATGGAGTGCATTTGAAGTGCATCGAAAATAGCCAAAGAGGATTAAGAAATATTAATCAGAACTCGAGATACGTGAAGCGTGTCACTAGCCCCTCCAGCTAATTGCACACTCTCATTACGAGTACTTGCAGTTAAGCGCAATTAAATTTTTTGGTGCGGGCATGGAGCGCATTTAAAGCGCTTTGAAAATAGCCAAAAAATATTTAAAAATATCAAAAAGAACTCGAGATGCGTGAAGCAGCTCACCAGCCTGTCCACATCATTGCACGCTCTCATTATCAGTATTTTTGGTTGAGCGCAATTGAATTTTTTGGTGGAGCGATAGAGCCCATTTGCTGTGCATCGAAAATAGCCAAAGAGGATTGAAAAATGTTAATCAGAACTCGAGATACGTGAAGCGTATCACCACCCCCCCCCCCCCCACATCATTGCACTCTCTTATTATCAGTGCTTGCAGTTGAGAGCAATTTATTTTATTAGTGGAGCGATGAAGCGCATTTGACGTGCATCGAAAATAGCTAAAGAGTATTGAAAAATATAAGTAATAGAACGCGAGATACGTGAAGCTTATCACCAGACCCCCCTCCCCCTACCTGTTTGCACTCTCTCATTATCGGCAATTGCAGTTGCGTGCTATTTAATTTTTTGTTTGAGCAATGAAGCGCATTTGAAGTGCTTTGAAAATTGACAAAAAAAAATCGAAAAATATTAAACAGACCGCGAGATACGTGAAGCGTTGCACCAGCCCCCACCTCATTGCACTTCTCATTATCAGTGCTTGAAGTTGCGCGACATTTAATTTTATGGTGGAGCGATGGAGGGCATTTGAAATGCTTCCAAATTAGCCAAAAATATTAAATATTAAATAGAACACGAGATATGTGAAGAGTGTCACCAGCACTCCAACTCTTTCCACTCTCTCATTGTCAGTACTTGCAGTTGAGAGCAATTGAATTTTTTGCTGGAGCAATGGAGCGCATTTGAAGTGCATCGAAAATAGCCAATTCTTTTGTCGTGCACCAAAAAGTTTGACAAAAACTTTCAAAACCTTTTAAAAATTTTTTCTTTCAAAGCTTGAAAATGCTCGACATTTTTAACTTTTAATCTAATAAAACAAATAAGTGCGTTAGTTTAGAAATGTCTTTGATATCATGTTAAAATTGTTGATAAAATTTTAGATTGGAAAAATCTGGTTAAGGAACATGACCTTCATTTTGGGACACTAATGAATAATATCAAAGACTGATACAATTAAACAAATCTTTTAAAATTTAGCTTGGCTACAACATTCAGGTAACAGACATACAGACATATGGACATACAGACATAAAGATATATAGACTCAGACAGGCACCAACAAAATGTTATTATCTTTTGTGTCATGAATGAGAATTTAAAAGATTAAAAACCTCGCAAATCTTAAACATCGCAGTATTTTTTCTTTAATCTTATTAAATTTATTTTAATCCCCTTGATATATGAAGAAAATCAATACAAACATTCACAATTCGTTTTGCTACTAAAGCGTGATGCGCATGGCATTACGGCTCAAATGTATGATTTGATGTCTTAAAGCCCTTTGTCAGAATGTGTAATTGGTTCTGAATTTTGTGGCCGCACGTTTAAATTTTGTTGTCCATTTTTTTGCATACGTCATCTACATAGTAATATCTCGGAGCAAGCAGAGCCGGCTTTTCGATAATGTGTTCTTTAATTAAAATTAATAATTTTAAGGTCAAAGGGTTGAATTTTTTGTCTAATTGGTTGCATACGGCATATGCATAATCATATCTCGAAGTCCAATGAGCCATTTTTTCGATAAAATATTTATATTTTGTTTAATAATAAAAAATTGAGGATCAGTAGCAGTAACGAACGGTGTCAGCTGACTCTGCATTATCTAGACTCTGCATAATCTAGAATATACATATAATATAAAATATAAATATTGTATTTAAAAAATCAGATCTCTGTGCTTTAAGATATGATTATATAGGTGACGTATGCAAGCAATTAGACAAAAATATTCAACCGTGCGACCTCAAAATATAAAACCCATTACTGAATTGATAAATACCTTACACAATAAAAGTACATTTGCCATTCGTTATTTGTGCCATCATTTGAACAAAATAATATTTTACGGGATTTACGGGGGAAAAATTGCTTAAACAAGTAGATTGTTTTAGACTCTAAATATACTGAAGCAAATATAATATTCTATAAATATCTTCATTATGTCAGTCGTTTTAGAAAATAACTTTTCACCATTTTCACGACTTACATCGGGAAACAATTGTTTAAATAAATAATAACTCTTTAGGCTAGTCAGACTTATTTAAAAAAATCTTGGAAACCCTTCACTCATGGATTAAAAATCATTCATGTAAAAGAATTCTAAAAAATACCGTCTTTAGCGTGAATTGGTAAAAAAGTGCAGAGAAAATTCACAGAAGTTATGGATTACCTGAAGATTTCCATTATTACTGCAAATGTTAGCCGACTTTCATGTATCTCTTTCACTTTCTCATGATTACGTAAATAAATTGTTTCTGATATTAAAAATTAAATGAATGCATGATTTAATAATGTCAGATCTTCTAACCAGCCGTAATCTCATAATAATGCAAGGATTTATTCGTTCCGGATAATTTGATTCGCTCCGGGGTGTCTACTGACTAGAGTTTGACAAGGGTCAACAAGCACGCCGCAGAAATGCAAAGATTATTTGCAAAATATAAAGATTTTATCGAAAAGCCAGCTCTGCTTGCTCCAAAATATGCTTATGTAGATTCAGTGTGCAAAAAATTAGATGCAAATATTCAACTATGGTGACTTCAACATTCAGAACCGATTACACATTCTGATAAGAGTCTAAGGCCTACGCCTCCCAGCGCTTGCTGACGCACTGGTATAGAAAGTGTGGAACGCAAGCATTAACATGCGCAAGATAATTTAAAATTTGGTTTGGTAAGTCAATTAAATATTTTTAAATTATTTTTTTTTTAATTTTTTGTATTTTTGTATTTTTTGTATTTTTTGTATTTTTAATTTTTTTAACACATTGATATTTTAAGGTACAATCTTTTAGAAACATGAATCTGATTTGAACTTGTATAATGGATGGATGGACTTTCGAGGATCAGTGGAGTTGTGAAGTTTACGGTTCGGCATTGTAAGAAGAAACAAGCAAGAAGAAGAAGACCGATTTGGAGTACCGAAATACTGGAAGGGCCATTGAGGGTACCCCCCAGACGGCAAGTAACGAGGGGCTGCAGTGTACAATTTTTTAAATCAAAAGGGGTGTGCTTTTTGAATAAGTTTATAGTTTTTAGTACATTTCTTCTCCTTCAGGTGAATTTTCTTGGGGAAAAAAATCCCATAAGCTTATGAAAAGTACTTTCGCTATTTTAAATAGATTATTTCTCCATCTGGAAAATTTATTGAAATATTATATGAGCTATCGCAATCCCTTAATATAATTAAAATTCTCGCAAATATTATTAAATTCGATAAAATATTTTTTAAATCTCTTGGAATCTTCTAAAATATTTTTAAACCTTATAGGCCCTATGGTAAAACTATTTACTTTTAAATTGGATTCATGATAAAGAACAGAAAAAAATGCAACTCCTCTTTTCATAAATTTTTTACAAATATTTTTATCATATCAAGACATAAAAAAGTGAATGAAAATTATGGTTCATGATAAAATGAATTGTGCATGCATTGAGAAGTTAGGAGAATCATCGCGATCATTATTATTTATAGACATAAATTAAATTGATTTATTTTATGATTTATCACAATCATATTTTTTTGCAAATGACATGTGCTAAAATTATTGTAATTTATTTTCCAAACAATTACTGTCATGCCTTACGGAAATCTGAAAGAATTCAAATTATTTTTTTTACGGAACATTAATATGACGTCTAACAGTTCAAAACTATTTACATGGCTAGGTATAATTCTAAATCGTTTCTTTATTATTATGGTTGGACAGAATGGGCCTTTTAATTACGATTCGGCAGTTAGTGGTGCGCAAATGCGGCCACCATAATATCTCCAGCGAGTTGAAAAGTGTAGGTCACTTTTGACAAACAGATGTAAAAATGTGTACAAATGTCCAATTTTTTAAAGTTAAATTG
Organism: Druon quercuslanigerum; assembly: GCA_010014905.2. Classification (NCBI taxonomy): domain Eukaryota; kingdom Metazoa; phylum Arthropoda; class Insecta; order Hymenoptera; family Cynipidae; genus Druon; species Druon quercuslanigerum. The sequence continues at coordinate 3,459 of JAAAKG020148734.1, read as the reverse complement.
GATGCCAACGATGCACCAGGTGCAGAATTAATCGCATAATCAAGTGTGGATGAAGGACACAATTGTACTCAATTAAAAGAACGAGTTATAGTTGCAAGGTAAGGTTACATCATGCCTTTACCCATTTATCGGATGTCTTGCATTGATCACAGTTTCTCACGTGTAATGTTGTGCTTCTGTTATCCATTTCTCCTTTTATAAACTTCAGCCATAGCTTTGGAAAGTTGATAAAATAAAAACTACGCTTTTCGTATCAGGCATTCCTACGGCTGTCACTTCTACAGAAGACCGCAGCACCATCGTTTATGAGGTCCGAATCTTTTTTCTTGCAGAATATTTCTCTTAACATCAGATTGATTCATTTAAGGTCACTTTTTGAAACAGGTACCCCTACGAAATAATTAAAAAGTGATTTTTTTATCACAATAATACTATAGATTCGTCAAAAGGGACCGACAATTGCAGAGAAATACAATTATTTGTCGCGCATGCGTGCTCAAACCCTGTGGTACCCTCTTAGCATGAGGTATTTCACGTGGAGATATCCCAGGGTTGGAGTTGGCAATATGGCCGTACAATGGTTTTCTAACTACCCTGATATCACAAAATAATATGACTTCAACTCACCTGCCTTATACTTCCATCTTTCTTTCCTCAGAACCATAACCTTGGACTTTTCCTCATTCAGCTCTAATATGAACGTATCCATGTATCTGCTCAAGCTTTTCATCATCTTCTTTAAGGCCTCCTCGCTCTTTGCTAGCAGTACTATGTCATCTGCATATGCGAATGAACATATGTTAACCTTTCCTACCCTAATTCCTCCTACCACTTCAATCATCAGCTTACACTCCATATGCGCGATTAAAATTGCAAAAAGCGTTAGGCTCAGCGGATACCTTTGCTTCAATCCTGTATCCATCCAGAAACCCTCCGAGATTCCTTCCCCTCCTCTCACTGTATATTTCTTCTCTCCATATACCTCGTTAACCCTTTCTCCACTCCATCAACTCCCACAACCTCCCCCTATCCACTTCCCTCTACAATCCTTCTACTTTCTCCGTTAGCTGTTTTACCTCCTTTTCTAATTTCTGATCTCTTACCCTCAGGTCCTCCTTTATATATTCCATCTACTCCATAGCAACCCTTACTTCTTCCCTGTCAATCCATTTTGGGATGGGGCAAGGGTGACCTACGTGTCCTTACGCTCTCTTAGACTGACTCTCTACCGCGCTTTTCTCCGGACTGTCTTGGCTGTCTCTCTTCCTCTTCAAGAGATTGTCCCCCTCACTTGCGCTAGACGCTCTCTCCCTCACCTTCTCGCCACCCTCGTTCCACTTTTTCCCTTTCCTCGACGCACTACTCAACACCGAGTGACGCACAGTTGGCCGTCGTTGCCCTGTCAAAATTCACTTCCAGCAGTGCCAGTACTCTGGCTGAACACATTCCGGTCTACCATCCGTAAATGGGACTTCTCCATGCAAAAAGTACCTTATGCAATGGACAGATGTCTTTAAAAACTGTTGCCGCTTACCGCCCCAAATTTTCCCTTTATTTGCTTTATTACACACCTCACAGCCGCTGCAGACAACTTTTTCTCTCCTTTAACATCCTCCAGCACTACAAAAACCATCCTCGCCCCCCTAAAAGGCCCAAACTTTTGATCACAAAACTCCCTCGATGCCTTACCAGCCTAACCTCACTTTCGCTATTTAGCCAAACCCCACCACAAAACTACTATAAAAATTAACTTTTAACTCTCCAAATTACCCCAAATATACATAACCCTACAAACATATTAGGCTTCCACCCTCACACTGGGCATATTTCCTATAGTTTTCTAGGCTGAAATAATAGCTATTAAAACTTTTTTGGAGTTTCAAAGTACTGATAGTAACGGGATTAGTTTAATCGGGGTTCCCGGTCATAAAGATATTGAAGGTAATGATAAAGCAGGTGCACTGGCTATGGTACAAGCTGCACAGCCCCTTATTGGCCCGCAACCCTATTCCGGTATCTCGTATAAATCGGCAAAAGCCGCCCTTGGTGAATAGCTCTCTCAGAAGCATGCGAGATATTGACACGAAACCCAAAGATTGTGCATTCAAAGAATTACATATCGGATGCTGGATACTGCGTAAGGTAGTGAACCCGATACTCGAACACTTTCACGCTTATGTAATTTAAAAAAATTATATACATTTTTATTGTTTTCACAAAAGTTTTTATTAAATACTTTAATATTTTAAGTAACTAATTGAAATATCATAAAGTTCATGGAAATTCAAAAAACCGGCTGTTTTTGCCTCGCAGCTTTTAGCTATAACTAAGAGTGCACGCTTTTTTTGAATAATAAAGATAGTTTAGATCGAAGTGCACAAACAATATGATTAAGGAAAAAGGTAATTCAACATTTTTATTGTTTCTTTAGTTTTTTGGGGGTGTTCGGGCCTACCGTCTTGTTCTACAGTAGATACCCTAATAGCCAAGTACCTATGGATTTTCATTAATTACGGCAATTAATTTCGTTAGGTGAAAAAAAATTCTAAAGAAAAAACAAATTTATTATTAGAAGGAGAGAAAAATCAAAACCTACTTATGTACTACAAAAAAACCTTTGAACAAAACTCAGGCAGATTAGATTTCATTTTAACTAGAAATTTAGAAGAATTGTTGAATAATTAAAATAATAATAATTAATAAAATTAATAAAAATATTTATTTTAAAAGTATCTCACATCTCATATTTATTCAATTGTTTATAGCAACTTCAATCATTTCTCGTAAGTAAGTGCGGTAAGTACTTATTATACCTAACCTCTTTCCACTTCGGATCGCGCTGTTCGACTACTGGGTCTCCGCCTGTTCGGCAACTGCTGTCAGGAGCAAAGTCGCGTTCGGCTACTGCTCCTTATGACTCGATCCTTAAATATATTTTTTGTTTTAAGTTCATGTTTAAAAAATCTATATTTTATTGTATAAATAGCTTGAAGGGTGTTTATTTTTACAATTAAAAATAGCTACATACCTTTTTATGAATTTGAATACTTTAAAAATGCTTCAAAATGGACAAGAGTTAACACTAAGCCGTTAAGTTGCCTCGTCGTAAAGACTGACCTTGCGGAAGATGGTTGAATTCTAGTGTATAGTCTAAGTTGTTACGGCAGTGATATGAGCAGTTATTGCCCTACTCTACATACAATAATAATAATCCGCATAACTCTGGGGATTGTAAATTTATCTCAAGACTACCTTCTTTATGCCTTTTAAACGAGTTTAGAGGGTTAGGCTCCCTACAGATAATCAAAAAAGCAGGGGTTGTTATAAGGGTCCTATGAAATGCCATATTGTAAGGGAAACGGAACTCTGAAAGGTGTTCCTCCCGAGGGGCATTTCACTCCGAGAATAATTGATTCTCACTAATCGGCGTCGATTCAGAATCGACGCCAGTTAAACAAA
>JAAAKG020148733.1:0-10192 GCA_010014905.2 Druon quercuslanigerum | reverse complement strand
AACAAATTTTGGAAACGAAATATAAATTTACTGTAGAAAGAATAGTTTAAGACATAATTATTTATTTGGAAATAGTTTATCTAAGTTTTTCGTTTTATTTTATCTTCAAAAATTAGCTTCAATGTTTATTTAATCTCTATAATACTGTATCGGTTTATTATGTTCTTAATAATATTGTCTACGAGCTCCATTCATGCTGTTTTTATAAAAAGTATTTTATGTTCTAAACCATTTTTGTCTCATTAGTATAATAGTATAATTACTAACAGGTTTAGTTTGAATAAAAACCAGTAAAATGAAGTTCTATTAAATTTTTAAGAAAAAAATAAGTTATTGGTAGATAACAATTAAAATTTTTTTGTTGGAAATTCATAATTTTGGTTAAAAACTCGTCTCTTTTAGTAGAAAAGTGATTTTTTTGTTTAAAAAATTATTATTTTCTTTTAAAATTTGTTTTGTGAGATACACTTTTCTGAATGTTTGTAATCATCCTGTAAATACGTATATATAATGTAAGATATAATTATTTAATGATTTTGCCCTAACAAAAAAAAAATTCCTTGTGGTATGATGTTAAAATTTTTAACTTGATAATGTAATCAAATAAATAGACTAAAATAATTCCAGTTCAGAGGCGAGGGTTTTGGTCGAGCAGGTCGAGACTCCGAAATTGTGACCTATCGCGCACTCGATCAATGCTGTTAAAATGCTCCTATTTTGTTAACGAATAATTCAATTAGGGTAAAACTTTTCAGAAAACTTAATTATATCCTACTAAGCATTCTTATTGCTGGAAGCTTGGGCTCACTCAAAATTCCCTCGATAAACGAAGCGTTTGAAAACCTTCTAACGTTATTTTGATACTGATTGCCAAAAAAATTTATAACTTTTTTTATTTTAATAAATGAATAAATTTTAAATTACACAATATCTTAAGGAAGGTTTGAAGGACAGTGTATTAAATTTTTATCTTAAAATATAAAGTACTTTGTCTTTCGGAGCGAGTTGAAGTGAAAATATTTAGTACATTTGCTGATATGAAAAATTAAGTTTTTTTTGATTTTTTTTACAGAAACGGTAAAAGATACAACTTTTTTGTCGGTAGAAAAAAGATGCGCCATGAAATTTTCTACAAAGCGATGTTTTAAAAAGTTACATTTTCGAAAATTGATTTTCAAGTTATCAGGGGCCAACTCGAGCGGTCTGAAGCGGCTAGGTAAATTTTATGCGTGGTTATAGAATCTGGATTCTCAATTTTTTTGTTGTTAGGGACTAAATAATTCAATTTATTTCAACTAACTATTCCGACATTTTTTGTCAATTCGTTTCTATTGCAATTGTCTATTAAATTCATATTAGTGAAGCTAAAGTTTTCATTCGGAACAATTTTTTATATGAAAAAAATTCTTAAAAAAAAGTTCTTTACTCGATTCCATGTACAAAATAGTGGTGTAACGATATATCTCGAAAGCATTTTTATTTAAAACCTGATTATCTTTTAATTACTTGAAGTTGGTTTATAACTTAAATTTAAAATTCTGAAAAGTAAATCTATATACACGAAGTAAAATAATCCATTTTAATAAGAAACATCATGCAAAATATTATTCGAATGGTTAAATAAAATCTTGCAAATTATCTAATCAATTACTAAAAATATTATACGTGTTTGATGTACAATTCCTATTTTTTTTAAATTTAAGGTTCTGGTACTTAAAGTGGTTCTTTTAGATAAAGGTTATTATATTTCATTAAAACAATTTACAATATCTAACAATTTTAAGTTCTATGTGTCTTTTTCACTTAAAATTAGAATTTTCAATACAAAGTTCTTACATCTGAAAGATAGGAAATTTTTTAGCAACTTTAGTTATCGTTTATTTCAGAATTTTTATTCAAAAATTGAAATCTTTTTTTTTTTTTTGAATTGGAAATAACAAATTTTAACTTACTTATTACTACCTTATATATGCTAAAATATTAACTTAAAAATACCAATCACGTCGGCAATATGTAATTTTAACATAAAATTATTAGAGTTCAAATAATTATCCTAATTTTGCAACAATCTTAGATTACTTGAGCGTATTTCACCTGAAGTTAGTATTTTTAATAAATATAATTGGTTTTAAATAAAAAGATTTCCATCTAATAGTAATGAAGTTTATAATCTATAACAATTTTAAATTATCATCATGGTTTTTTTTCAGAAATTGAAATATGCATTAAAACAATAATAATAAACAAGCTTTCAAAGTAAATTCACAATTTTCAAACAACTTAATGCTAGATTATTGTTTTCCATCGAAAATTGGTATTCGTAAACCAAAACAATTATAATTTAAACAAGATCTATAATTTTTTGATAATTCTGGATTATGTTGGTGTTTTTCGAGGAAAGTTTATAAGTTTAATAAAATATTTTAGAACACTCTCAAATATATTAAATTGTTTAAAATCCCTTTAATTGAATTCAAAAGCATTTTTAGATAATTCGTCATTATCGTATATTAGTGTTTTTTGTATAAAATTGGTGTTTTTAATTTTAAAAATCATTGGGTTTTAATAGATGTATAATTTTTGTACAATTTTATGTGATTTTGACATTTTATGTTTGATATTTATTATATGTTATCTTAGCTTTTTGGTCTAAAATCGGTTATTTAAAATAAAAATAATAAGATTTCAGAAATGAAATTGATAATTTTAAACTGAAGAGAGGAAATAAATTTTTGCGAATTTGAAAAAAATGTTTATCCTTGCTATTGATTTCTGTTATTTTATTCATATTATAGTATTTTTATATTTTTTAGTTTTATCTTATATGAAGGTAATCACATCCAAAATATGAATGCTTAATTGAACAAATAAAAGTGGGAGTATTCTATCAGAAAAATGACCCTGCAGTAAGAATGGTGAAGGTTGAAAAAAGTTTAAAACGGAATTTTAAATGAAACAGGATCTTTTAAAATAATAATGAAATAGTTAAACTTCTTTTTTACAACAATACTCTGTAGAAAAAGAAGCAAAAATTTTTCACAAAAATATTAAAATTTTCTACCAAAGAAATATCTTCAACTAATAAATTAAATGTTAATTAGAATTAGTACAACCTTCAATGAAACAAATAAACTCTGCATGGAAAATATTAATTTCCTACCAAAAAATACAAAATTACAACAAAATATATCAACTTTCAAGTAAATACGTTCAATTTTCGACTTAGAATAAACAAAAAAAAAACTGATTCTGAACCAAAAGCATAATAGTAGATTCTTTAACTAAGATTTATTAGCATTCGATTAAGTATTCACTTTAATTTAATATATTAATCTCAGACTTAGAAGAAGAAACCAAGAGAAAAGTAAGGGGAGGAGTTAGGATGAGAGAAAAAGAAATATATACCCTCATGGAAAAAAATATGGAACAAAATAGTTGTCTAGTTTTGAAACTTATTATTACCAAAAAATTTTATGAATAGAAAAGTGTGTCACATAGGACGAACAAATAACAAAAGACGGACCGCGCCAATCTTATTGACTGTAGTAGCCACTTTCTCCACGCTATGGGACTGATTCGGTCCCATGCTCGGCAGAAACAGCTACCAGCGCTACTATACTATACTATACTATACTATACTATACTATACTATACTATACTATAGTATACTATACTATACTATACTATACCCTCGCTCAGCAAGGCGACTTTGTTTTTCCGAGCATGAGACTGATTCGTTTCCAAGCTGGGAGGCGCGGAGTCACCTAACTATTTTGGAAACAAATTATCTCATATATGGCATATTTGTTTCTAAACACAGGGATCAAATGATTCCTGCACTCCTAATTGGATATTACAGTTCCATATTTTTTTCCGTGCTGTCATTTGCCGACGATATTGTGTTGATGGCAGAGGATGAAGAAATATTGGCGGGCTTACTTACAGGATTAGAGAAATGCATGGATAGATAACGGTTGAAATAAGATGTAGAAAATATAAATATAATGAGGCTTAGGAAAGAAGGGGGGAAAAAATAAAGAGACTGTCAGATGGAAGGAAGTAAATTTAGAAGAAGTTCAGGAGTTTAAATATTTTGGACAAAGCTTGCAAACAAATGGAGATCATATAGCTCATGTAAGAGAAAGAAAAGAAAAGCGGCAGGGGTAATGAAACCGATATAAGAAATATTAAAAACAAGGATAAAAAGATTTAAGAAGGACAATGAGATTATTTGGTACGTTGTTATAACCGGTGCTATGTTATGAAGTCGAGATATGGGCATGGAAGGAAAGAAATGATATTGAACGTTTACAAAAAAGGTATATAAGGTGGACGCACGCTAGGGGTCCTTTAGTTCTTTAGCACTAAAGATATAGGAGAAGTGAGTGTAGTAAGCCATGAGGAATATTAGAGAGGGACACTTAAAAAAAGATAGGAGATGATTGACGAATCGAAATATAATAATGGTATAAGATAAAGATTTGGATAAGAAGAGATAACATAGGATCATGTACAGGAAGGATGTTGTAGAGGAACAGAAGGTAAAGGAAGCTGGAAAGAGAATATTGTAAAGATTCTAGGGGAGGATGGATCGCGTGAGGAGTGGGTGAAGGAGTTGAAAGGGGCTGGAGAAGCGAATGAGAAAAAATGTATGTGCAAACATAACAAAATTGAGGTAAAACAAAAGTTAAAAATACGTCCAATATTGCGCTATCTTTAATATAGAAGTAAGGATCTACATATAAGAATTAATGTAAATATTTTTACGTAATTTTAAATTTTAAGGATGAGAATATCAAAGATGCAGGCGATATTGTTATAAAGGGAGGACATTTTTGAAAGTGTAAGATTTAAAAATAGGTGAAGAAGGGGTTTGGGGAAAGAGTGTGAAGTCTGCATTGAGATGCTTCACTTCTGAGAAAATCTCTTATCATCATTTTCTCAAGCATTTCAACAAATTTGAAGTAAAATTTATAGTCTTTTGAAAAGATTTTGAAAACTTTTGAAAGTTTTTAAAAAGCCTCTAATGAAAAATCCTGATCTCACTGATTGAAATTTTAAAAAAAAGTATCTTAACATTTTGCTGAAAGCGTAGAACCTATGAGTGCAGAAAACATCTATATGTGATCACGAAAAAGAAAGAAAAAGAGATTCAGCTACAAGAGGAGAGAAGCGTATGTTCATTATATTCGGGATTAAATTCTGGGTCTCTGAGAGCAGGAAAAATACGAAGCAAAAATTGAGAGGGAAAAATGAAGTCGAGAAGTGATGATATTATGAAAGGAAAGAAGCAAGGAAATTGAGTAAGGCGGAACAGATGAAGCAGAAAAACTCTGATCGACCATATTATGCTCTCGCAATTTAAAATAATATCTGAAAGTCTCCCTGGAGAATATTTTATTCAATGTTGTAATAGGATTTTATTAATTTAATCCTTCAAGTTTCATTAGCTAATCAATCTCAAAAGGAATTAACTTTTCATTCCCTGAAAGTAGATATACAACGTTCGAGCATTTATTTTATTTCAAAATGAAAATTTAATTTTCAGATTTCCGTTCCTCTCATTATCTAGTCTTTACTTTTTTGAAAGAACTAGTGAACAATATGCACAATTTCAAGTACGAAAAGTAAATCAAACTGTTAGCCTATTTGGAACACTTTTCCCAACCCAACTCTTCTTCGTACCACATTATCTCTCAGAGCTTCAACCCAATATTTGATAAACGCCAAAAATAAAACACAAAACATAAATAATAAACATAAACATAAACGAAAATAGAAAATAAATTCTTTGACAGAATATAAATGTAGATTTCATATTGTATTCAACTAGAAACGTTTAGGATTTTAATTCGAAATACAATGCATTTTAAATAAATATTTAGGGTTTGAGCCTAAAAATATATATTAAAATGTTTTAGAAAACAATTTACTTTGATAACCGAAAATATATAATTTTAACCAAGAAAGTTGATTTTTCAACCAAATAGTTAAATGATTGATTAAAAATATTATTTTATACCATACATTCTTTTTGTATACCACGCGCGCTGCGCAGTTTTTGATGCAAAATTTTAATTTTTAAGAATTTGTATTACTTTTTGACAAAATAATATATTTATAAAGACGATTTAATGTGCGAACTAAAAATATGATTTTTCCACAAAATATTTGACTTGTCAACCACAAATAGTTGAATTTTCAAGCCAAAATAACAATTTTTTAGAACAACATTGAATTATCATTCGTAAAGATCCAAATTTCGGTCTCCGTAGATGAATGCTTATCAAAACCATTTAATTTTTAACAAAATATTTACATTTTTAATAAAGTACTTAAATAATCAACTAACACAGATTATTTTTAATCAAAGAGTTATTTTTTAACAAAAAAGATTAACTTTTATTTCACAAAACATAAATTTTCAAACTAAAAACACAAATTTTTAATTACAATAGAATTTTCTCTCAATGAAGAAAAAAAGCAAATTTTTTAATTTTAATTTCAACTTTCGATTTTTGAACCAAATAATTAAGTTTTTGATAAAAAAAGATTACTTTCCGCAGAAAAATATGTTGCTTCGTATTGGAACTAAGAAAAGGTTTTTAATTTGTTACAAAATAGATAAGTATTAAACCAAAACAGATTAATTTTCAAGAAAACCCGAAAAATATTAATTTTCCACCAAAAGTCAATCTTTAATAAAGTCGTAGAATTTTAACTAAAAGAATTTAATTCTGTACCAAAAATATAATATTGAAATACTGATTTTCGGATGATTAACATTAAAAAAAAATGAGTTTACTTATTTTCATTTTTTTAAGTATTTCAAAAAATTGTAACTCAAATTTATATTTACAATGTGTCATGTCATGAATACCCCCCCCCCCATTCCCAGCGTGCAGTATGGCGCAGTTTTTGAACAACACCTGACATTATTTATCATTATGATTATTATACCATTGGGCGAAATCTTTTTCGAGTTAACCGTTACTTACTTGAATCTAGATTTATCTCTCTAGCAATCACTCCGGAAAAAGCTTCAGAAAGTTCAGATCTAAAGATTACGTCCATACAGTTTCTGATGCAAGCTCTTGTTTTTTTATGCATTTTTATATCCCTTCGAGTTATGGCCTCGTTCACACATTCACACAATTCTTTACTCGGTCTCCCTCTGGGTGCGCTACCATTTACATAGCCTTAATATATTTTTTTCGTGAGTCGTTCTTCTCTCATTCTTTCAACATGCCCGAACCATCTTAAAAAATTTCTTTCATTCTTGTCAAACAGCGTTTCCTCTACATCGCGTTATTTAAGAATCCTCTCATTACTTTGTCCATTAGCGTTTTACCTGAACAAAACATTTATGAAAAGTCATATTAACATTTTATATCTTTGTATCAAAGACACAGTTAAAAACATTTCACACGCGTAGAACGAGTTTGATAAACTTAAAATATTTATTATCAGCAAAATAGAAAATAATTTCCTAACGAATCTTTTTTTATTCAAAGTAAAGCATATTCTTAACTTTAAGGTAAAACACTCATCTCTGATTTAAATAAAATATTTAGTTGGCTTAAATTTTGATATCATGGACAGCGTAACTTTCACGCTAATCCTGCTTGGATTTTAAACCGAACCAAAACTAAATTACCAAAAAATGTGGAATATTTTGTCAGATTAAGCTGGAACTTTCTCTTACCTTATGGCAAAAAAATAAAATTCTTAAAGACACATTATGTAAAAACAAATAAAAAAAATATACCTATTAGACGAGAAGAATAGATATGAATTCAGACATAAAATTAATTGTAACTTATAAAGTTCTCTCATTAGTATCCGTCAAAACATAGCTTTAGATCAAATTTCACCAATTTTTCTATCGAAAACAAAGAATTTTTTTCAAAACACTAAAATATTGTTGTAAGTTATGCCTAGCAGGGCAATGATACTGTTTTTATCGAACATAAAGATTATTCCAAAAATTCTGTAAAATACTAAATTATTCTTCTACTTGCAAATTTATTAAAACAGGTCCTACTTTTAGAATTTAAACTGAACATTTGTTCTAGCTGGATATGCATTTTTCTATTCGTTTTATTAAATTTCTTTTGACTAACATTCCACGTGTACTAAAAAAACTATCTTCAACTAAAATGATGAATTTTCAAATAAAATTAATAGTTTTTGACTGGGATAGTTGGATTTCTACCAAAAAGACGAATTTTCAAAAAAGTACATGAAGATTCAACTAAAAATTAATCAATTGTGAACTAAAGATTGAAGTATTAAATTTTCAACCAAAAAGGTCATTTTTTAACTAAAATTATGGTAGACACATTTAAAATAGTCACATTTTCATTTCTAAAAAATTTTCAACAGAAAAAATAGTAATTTTCAAAAAAGTATGTACATTTTCAAACGAAGTGATGAATAAAATTCATCATATTGTTTCTTTTAGTTTAAAAAACCAACAAACTAAGAAGATTAATTTCTAACAAAACAACTGATTTTTCAACTTGAAGAGATTATTATCGACCAAAAATTGAAAAGTTAAATTTACCGTTAAAAAACTTAAGGTTCAAGAAATTATATAAATTGCTAACTAAAATGATGAAATACTCCATTGAAACAGTTACATTTTCTGTTAAGAAGAAATTGCATCCGAAAATAAAATGATTTTCAATAATATAGTTTAAGTTTAAACCGTTCAATTTTTCACAAATTTAAAATATTGAAAATTTAATATATTTGGGGTTTAAGTTACACAATTTTTAATAAAAAAAGTTATGCAATGATTTTATTTACTTCCTCTGAATTTAGAAGCCCGTTTATGAATATAATGTTGAAATAAGAAATTTCGATGAAAAGGTAAAGGTGGTTCAAAACCCATCACAGCATTTTCGATTTTTAAAAACGTTAATATCAGTATAATCATGCGATTATATTATATTTACTCTATTGTAATTTAATGTAATTCTTTAAGGTAAACTGTGTTTTTCCAGATATATAAAAATTTCCTGACAATTCCGGGTTTTCCAGGTAGGGTAGACATCCTGTATATATGACAGCCTCTCATCCATGCAACTAATGAATTTTATAAAGATTAGAGATAGTAAAAAAATAACAATAATAATTTACTAAAATTCTTACATTTACAGGTCATAAAAGTTTTGTTGAATCAAAGAAACTTTCTTTTTAAATCAAATAAATTAAAGTATTGATATACGGTCAAAGAAAAATTTGTTTGATTTAAATCATTTTTTGATAATTTTTCTATTTAATTTTAAGAAATATTTCGGTAATTTAAACGGAACATTTCTTTAAATTAAAGAAATATTTCGTTTCTTCAAATCAAATATTTCTTTGAATCAAAGAAAAATTTGATTGCTTTGAATGAAAAATTTCCTTGAAGTAAAGAAATAAAATTTTTTATTTGACCTTTACATTTCTTTAAATTCAATAAACGTTTTGGTTAAAAAAAAGAACAGGTTAGTTAAAAATGAATATACATTTTCTTTGAATCCAATAATGAATTATAAATAGATTGGCTTTCTTATGAAGCAAATAATTCCATTTAATTTAAAACTTTAATAATTTTAATTAAATACAAGCAAAAAGCAAGAAAAATTCGTTTTTCTGAGAATGGGAATATTTTCTCAATAATCGGATTTGAAAACTCGAGTTTCAAGAAACTTGCATGCTCTACTTGTTCACCTGAGGAAAAAAGTTAATTTTAATTTTTTTTTTTTTGTAAATGAATTTCATTATTTTCTAATTTACAATTCTTCACAAAAAATTAAGGTAAAAAGATAAATTGTGCCGAAATCGTGCAAAGAAGTAGCAAAAGGAAGGGGTTATAAAATTTTTTAGATTGATGGAATATTATTCTTCGCGTATTTTTATAATTTAGAAATGTTACTCGGTAATTTTTAATTATTTGGAAATTTTAGTATTCCAGAATAAAAATTTAAGAAATTCAAATGACATAAAAACATTCCAATTCAAGAGTTTTGATATTTGGAAATTTTATCGTTCGAGAATTTTACTATAATGCGGAAATATTATTGTTCGGGAATTTTACAATTCAGGAATTTTAATGTTCGGAAATTTAATGACATATTTAGAGATGTTATTATATTGCAGTTTATTGAGATTATAAAATTTATTTTTAAAATCTATATATATA
>JAAAKG020148732.1:0-10192 GCA_010014905.2 Druon quercuslanigerum | reverse complement strand
TTAATAAACGCAGAAATAAAGACGCATTGACATGCACCTCACTGTTAGTTTGTACCATTTTTTTGATCCGAGATAATTATTCCCAAAGTGACCGGACTACATGAAAAAATCAGATTAGTAGGTGTCCGAGATATTCTAACTCATGCCTTAAATACTCACATTTATCAGGCTGGAGTTTCAAGCCTGTTTCACGCAAGCCATCTAGCAGTACCCTTAAATTCTCGTTATGCTCTTGTATAGTTGATCCGAAAACTACTATATCGCCCAAATAAATAAAATAACTTTTCCCTACTGGTCCTCTCAGAGCATTGTCAATCATTCGCTGGAGGGTGGCTGCTGCGTTCTTTAGGCTGAAAGGCATTCGGGTGTATTCAAGGTAGCCCTCGTTGGTAGAGAAAGCCGTATACTTGATGGAGGTAGGATTTATTCGTATTTGATGGAAGCCTGAGCTCAGGTAGAATGCTGAAAAGAACTTTGCCAGGCCTGAGTGATCCATAATGTTATCTATCACCGGAAGCGGGTAGGCATCGGGATCAGAGTCCTCGTTTATTTTTCGGTAATCTACCACCTGTTTTAAATCACAATTTGCTTTGCCCTAGGCGGTTTGGCAAAAATTTTGTTAACACTTTAATCTTAATTTGAATTGAATCAAGTTTTCACTGGTTTCGGTGTTTGAATTAAATTACCCTGATTTTATCAGGAACAAGCTTTTTTGCATAAAAACCCTAGTTTATTGAAAGACACCAAATTAACTACACATTAAAGATCTATTTACAAAGGGAACTACATATTTGAAGATCTATTGAATGGATCTTATAAAAAAAAACTAATCGGACACGTTGATATCACTCACACACACAAACAGACACATTTCGGCGCGTAGGTTTATATATTGTTGATTTCTTATGGCTCGATCAGCGTAAGAACGGTTTGGCGATTAGGCCGTAGTTTGCGACTAGGCAGATGAACTTCGAGAGCGAACGCGAGGGAGCTCCACCGCAACGTGGTTTTGTCGTAGATACGACACTTTGATAACGATCGGAACCCGAGAACGGACGATTACGACTGACTAGAGACGGGGTAGTTCCGGTTGCTCGCGCACACTCACGCATTCCTTGAACTCCCCTTAAACTTTCACGCGAATTCACACTTTTACCTAAAGCCCGATTCACAACCTTTCGTGTTTCTATGTTGCGACGGAACACCACCATTCTTATTTTGTCGCCCTTTTTGGGTACTACCCGTATGGGGAAGTTGACAGGGGAGCTGAATTGTCGTACTGCACCCTGTTTTAACAAGTCGGCTACATGCTCTTTCACGAACTACTAATGGCATTTATGGGTTCTATAAGATTGAATACTTACGGTTTTCCCTGATTTAAGAACGATCTCATGTTCTGTAAGGCTGGTGCACGGTGTAGGGTCGTTATCCAGTGTATACAGATCTGTATATTGGTAGAATATTCTCCAAATTGGGTCAGCCGCGGCTGGTTCTGTTTAGTCTATCCGAGTTTTGGATAGGAGGTTTGCTATTCTTGAACACTTGTCTGGCTTAGTTTCACAAATCGCTTCCTCGGAGATTTTATTTATACTAACTATTTTATCATATACAGAGGCTTCTAAGTCGGTGTTAAAAGCACGTATTTCTCACATTGAGCGTTTGCAACTCGTTAAAAAAATCGCATAACATTCTAGCCAAATATACGTGAAAGATTCAATTCTGCCGAATTGAACGATGTACATTGTTATTCTAGAAACTTTTTTCACGATAGTGCTGATGTAAAACGTGCCGAAAAAAAGGTTTTGTAGCCTCTTTATTCAAGCTTCGACTTTTGAAACTTCCCAAAACGAGCTTCGTCTTAAATTGTGTAGAAGCCAATGCAGTTTTCCATATTTTGAAATATGATATTGTTCACCAATTACAGATCGTTTTGCACAAAAATATCATCTTAAAAACAAATAATAATAGTAAGTTCTTTTATTGCTTAACACGTGCAGTTTTGTAACGTGATTAAAGTACATTAAAAAAATGAAATCTAATCAATATTTCGCGAAATAATCCTTTACGAATATTTCGGAATTTAATGAGAGAGACTATCCTTCAAAAAGTGTTAGAAAAAATGATCTATTTCACAACAATAGGTACCTCAGGTGGAAGGGGATACAACTAATCTGCATAAAATTTGCTTCGGCATAAATTCCGTCGTCCTGAAGTTGTAATTTATATTTTTCCAGGATTAAAAATTTATCTGTGATCGCGTATCTTTCATACTCTCTGAAAAAGTGTGAGCCTATAATACCACCTTCGGGCAACGCGAAATCATTTGGAACGATATGAAATAATTGTTTTTTATTTAGGTAATTGGAATAGGTTGCCGTTTGGAACTGATGCCAGTCGTTCCCATTATAAAATTCTTTTTATGGGGGGAAGTCTTGCTGTCTTTCGTCAGCATCTTTTCTTTCATCGGATTAATCGCTGCCGCAGAGACAACTAATAATCGGTATTCTGAACCGTCTGTCCTTATTCCCCGAAATGACTGTAGTCTTCTGGATATGTCAGATATTCGGCTGTATCCTCGTATTAAAGTTGCTCGTTGACAGTGCCGGTGTAGCATGGGTTGGCACCCGGGGCGGTTTTCTGTTAAGGCTGCACGATGTATTCTTAGATCATGGCTACTAACTAAGATGCACGAGTGAATTGTCACCCCTTGGTGCTTGGCACCCTGGGCGGACCACCCTCATCGCCCCCCTTTACGCCGCCACTGCTCTTTGACATCTTCTTGGCCCATTTCCACATGGTCGTAATAGAGTTGCTACTCTTCCCGGACATTTTGAACTGCCTGTATTGGTCGTCTCGAGAAGGCATGTTCATCGGACATTGGCTCATGAAATGCCCGGCCTTTCCGCACTTATATAAGTTACCAGAGACTGTTTGAGTAGGCTGATTTTGGTTAAAATAGGGTGATTCAAATGGTGTAGAATTAGCTGGTTTTGCTACAAATTGCCTTGATGTTAGATTGGATTGTGTCCTTATGGGGTGGGCGGGGGGGTCAGAAGGTGGTAGGTGCTATCCACGCCGGTTGCGCTTTTTCCAACCACATTTCCATTTTAACAGCAAAGTTTTGTGCTTCTTTAAGGTGGGATGGCTTTTGAGCTCTAACCTGTAAGCCTTAGTCGCGTCTTATGTTTAGCAAATACCTCTTAGTTCCATCAGACTAGTATGCTAGATCTGAACAGCATATTTAAGTTCGTTCACATTTGGAAGAAATTTCAAATTGAAACTTGTATAGTTTCCGCGAGTTCTGTATTTCCCGTTTTTTCCGCTGATATAAAATCTAACAACAGGTCGATTTCCATGCACCTGCGGTCCGTGCGCTTGACGGTCCTAATAAAATCTTCTATGCCATGTCATCGTGTCCACTAAGGCTATTGATTGTGCGAATCATATTTTTAGCCGGAAAATTATGTGGTATGATACGGCTTGTTCGTTCTAAAAGTGGGTCTCCGTGTCGCTATGGGTGCTGCTATGGCTAGCGAAGGTTTAACGAAGCGGCTGACCTCATCTCCACTCGCAGCTGAGGAGCCTGCGAGCACCATCGATTTCTGAGATCAGATTTTGGCTGACTCGCGACCTAAAACCTTTAACAATTTCGATTTTGAATTTCTTGTAGAATTGGACTTGTAAAATTTTCGTGTTGAATTGGAGAAATATAACTTACAGAATTCATAACAGACATTGAGTTATAGATATCTTTTAAGTTTTACCTTGTAATTATTTCCTCTATTAAAATATAGGGTGACTGATATAGAGACCTCGGAATCATCCCTCGCTAGAATAGTGTTTGTGTTTTATTCAATTATTAATTATTAATTAAATTTAATTAATAAAATAAATGAATAATATTTTTAAATCTAGGTCTAGGAATTTACTGCCCGAATTTAATACTAATACCCCTTTAACGGCGCGAATGGTAACTAGTCCTTTGCATGTAGATCTAAATGAAATGCAAGTAGAATGAACGGGATTTAATCGATCAGGCACAACGATTTACGAGACAGGACAGGATCCCGATTGCCTTTAAAGCTGCACTCGAGTTTATCCCTAAAAATTCTAACGGGAAAAATATGCTAGTTAGTTTTTTCGTAAGGGATTGCATATATGCAAGAAATTAAATGGCAATTAAAGATAGACCACACATATTTCTCATTGTCAGATCAATGATATCTGGAAGTGCATATAATTTGTTATTGGGCAGAGACATTCACACTTTAGAAGGGTTGTTAAGACACCCGAAGAATATTTTTACAGAACACAGGAATTTAACCCAATTGAACGCTATGTTGACCATCGTAGCACAAAAATGTAATGAAACTGTCATTGAATTAGGGGACATAGTCACTGAAACTTGGAATTTGAATTTTAATAAAAGAAAGAAACCCGTTAGAGCTTTCTATTCCTATGATTAATTCAGCTAGGACGGATACGGCATGCGAAAATTTCGTTATGGGTTTAAGACCAGGTTTATAGTGTTATATATATATGGGAATGGTAAGATCTAAATCATTGACACATGCCATTATGGAACTGGAACCGCAGAATGGGAGGTACAATTTGCTAAGGGAATAATAAACGGAAGAGAATCTGAAAAAAGAGATAAAAATGAAAATACTGAATTTTCTGGTGGCAGGAGTTATCAGGGAAATAGGTTTTGGACTTATAGGGGCAATTCTAGGGCGCATATCATAGGGGGGGGGGGGCGCAAAGATGAGAAGGTGGACGAGGTGCAGGAGATCCTTATGGACCTAAGGGTAGAGAAGCTGTCAGTCGGGAGGGGTTGTGTAAAACCGAACCTCTCGAATCCTTTGGTCTGCTAAAAGTATATCAAGCCAGGGCATTTCGCGCGAGAATGTCCAAATAGCAGCTCTGAGTTAATTTGTTATAAGTGCTTAAAGCCACGTCACATAGCTCTTGACCTTACACTAAGTGTAGTTTAAGAAAGGACCTCAAAATTGTAAAATACTTCCTAAAAAGGTATAAGGTAATAAAATTGAAAGAATGATGTCTTTAAACGAATAGTAAGTTCATGGGACTGGTGTGACAGTAAACTTAATTCCAAAATTACATCTAGCAGACGCTTTTTATTTAACTAGGACCAAAAACAAGAAGAAAAATGACAAGAAATAAAGGGTTTTCTATAGTAGATACGGGAGCCGAGTAAAATATAATACATAAGGGTAAAATAAATTTAAATACGCTTATGAACGAAAAACCCCGATTTACTATGTGTGGAAGAGTGGGGAAATGTGCAGGCACTTTGGGTTAAGTGTTTTTAAATATTAACGGGAGACCTTGCTCCTTCCAAGTGGTTCCTGAAAACCTTCCTCTTCCGAGGGATGGGACAGTAGGCATGTCATTTCTTAAAAAAGCCTCGACCTAGCTGAAAGAAAAACAGATTGAGCATCTATTAGGTACTTTCCCTTTTTCACGAGATTTAAAAAAACATAAATTTAGTAGTAAAAGCAAGGACTAAACTACTGGTTCAACTACAAGTTTTAAATCCAGAAATAGAAGAAGAATATTTACCGCTAATTAATTTGGGACCCGAAGTATATATAGGCGAAGTATTTGTAAAAGTAAATGAAAATAAAATTACTTTGTTTTGTATCAATACTACTAATAGGGAAGCAATATAGTTACTTTACCGCCAGTAACGTTGGATGAATATCATCGACTGGTTGATGATTTAGATTTGTCACACTTAAATAAGGAAGAAGGGGGTGTACTAATTACTTTGATTTCTAAATAACCTGAGGACTTTCATGTACAATGGGATCATTTAGGAAGTACCAATGCTATAACACACCGAGTATCGTTAACTGATTATATACCTGTATTTTAAAAAAGGTATCGACATTCGCCTATTCATAAAGGGGTGATAGCGAAAGCAAATAAATATCTACTTGAAAATAAATCAATTTCGCTCTCAGACACTCCCTATAATCCACCTGTATGGGTGGTACCCAAGAAATCTGACCCTCCAGGTAATAAAAGATAGCCTATTGGAATAGATTACTGTGGGTTGAATAAAAAATAATAGGGGATGCTTATCCTCTTCTAAATATTATAGATATTCTTGATCAAATAGGAAGGGCTAAATATTTTACAGTCCTTGGCCTTGGGACATTTGGGATGAAGAATTGTAATATATTTTAATTCGTTAACAGAACACAGCGAAAAATTGGAAAAACTATTATGACGTCTTAAAACTGTGAATCTCATTTTACAGCCGGAAAAATGCAAATTTCTCCGTAAAGAAATAGGGTACTTGGGGCATATAATATCTCAAGAGGCCGTAAAACCAGATCTTAAGAAGTTAAAAGCAGTTAGACGATTTCCTCAGCCCACAGTTAGAAAAAATTATAAGCGGTTTTGGGGTTAGCTGTCAGGATTTGCTATAATTGCTAAACTCTTAAATAATCTTCTGAAAAAGGAAGTTGTTTTTATTTAACCCAGGAAGCTTTTGATAATTTAAAATATATTTATGTTCAAACCCACTTTTACGGTATCCTGATTTTATGCAACTATTTATAATGAGATGCATCTGCTGCATCTGATGCATCAACCACTCATGCATCTGAATTCCAATAGTGCGATTTTTTCGCGTGCTTTGCAAGGAGCTCAATTGAAGTATGACGTTGCGGAAAAGGAATTACTTGCAGTTATTTATGCCATCACTCAATTCCGCCCTTATATTTATTGTCGAAAATTTATATTAGTTACGAACCATCGACCTTTACTGTGGTTGCAACAGCTAAATGATCCAACTTTAGAAAGCAGATCTGCAACATGGAAAGTAAAATTGAGAGAATATGAATCTAATATTCAACAGAAACCAGGGAGGGTAAACTCATATGCAGATGCAGTATCGCGAAATCCAGTAGTCGAGCCAGTAAGAGATGATAATATGGACATAGATTCAGAAGTCTCTGAGGATAAGGATCAGTGTGTTGTGGGAGTGCAAATCCTTGATCGAGCCGAGACTCCTCCTCTGAAGAAAGAAGTTTGGAATCATGAATTTCCAGTAAAAAAGTTGTTCTTGTTTCCTCTGTAAATGAAGAGAATGAAAGTACTGAAAAAATGAATTTTTGTACCAGGATAGGTACCGGCACAAAAGTAGGCGCCGAAGGATTCGAAGTTGATACCACGATTGGCGTGGTCATTCGGTCTGGGGCCTTGGTGGAGGTCTATCAGACTAATGTCCAGGGGGTTGAAGTAAAAGAGAGGAATAACCAAGGGTGAAGATCAGGAGAGAGGTCCCGTGAGACACATCTTTAATTGCCTAGGTAAAGAGCAGGAGAGAGGTCCCCTGAAGCTATTTCTAGGGTAGTTGAGGACGGTAGCATCGGTCTAAAAGTGGCTAGATCATACTACTATACCTTAAATAATAATAAGTGACGAGATCGGAATACTATACCTGGAAGGAAGAAAAGAAAATAATTTTATTCCTGATCGTAAGACGTGCGCACGCGGGTCAAAAAAGGGTTGGTAATTAATGAAGAAGAATGTTTTAGTAAGGAAGAGAGAAGCGCCATGTTAGGTGAATTTGGGGGTTTCGAAAATTCTAAAACCTGAACAAAGGAAGCCACGAACAACGAAGTGGAGGTATTCCATGAGAAGCCTACACAATGGGAGAATTCTCGGAGTAATAGGGACTTACTCACTCCCATATTTAAAATCAGTAGAGAAAAATTATGGATGAGAAAAGATCATTTAATAAATTTGTTATCTTGTGATCATAAACTAACTACCCCTGTGGGTCGGGATTTAATAAATAAAACAATTATTAAATTTCAGGATTTAGGAAATGAAAAGATAGAAATTGGACAAGTATTTTATGAAAGATACATGTGATGACAAAACCTATGCAATAAATATAGAGGCAGCTGTTTCAACTTTGAAAGATGCAATTGATGTGTTAAAAATACAATTTCTTAGTACTTCACGTAAAGGAAATTATTTCGATAGAATGCCTTGGAAAACTATATAATCAATTTTTAAAACCTCTTTTGGTAAAGGAAGTTGTCAAATCACCGTTTATACAGGAAAAGTAACAATTCCACCAGTGTCAAAGATCTAAAATTATTAACGAGAGTGTTGATTTTGTAACAGGTGGTCATAAGGGAGTATTAAAGACCTACGAGCGTATAAGAAAAAATGTAATTGGACGAATAGACGATTATATGTTAACTTGGCAAGATTATTTATCCAAATATTCAGGTGCCATTTCGTTGGCAATCATAGATCCTCCTACAATTGCAGTTCTTTTTTCTGAGCACTTTATATGTCAATTTAGATGCCCTAAATCGATTGAGACGGATCAAGAATAATAAAGGAATTCTTTTGTCTCTTTTATATAATATTTATGAACTGCGACAATTTAATCATGTAAATAACTGTAATAACAGGTACTTAGACTTCATTTTCTCTAACTTATTGTGTAAAGATGTGAATTTGGCCTTGTCCCAATTTTTCCGGAGGGCCCTTATCACCATGTAGTTAATTTTACAATTTACCTGCTCTCAAATAAGTCTCACACAAATATTGTCAGAAATAATGAATCACCAAGATATAACTTCAAACGTTGTAACTTTGTTTCATTATACATATATTGATTTATTTGACGTTGCCTGGACAAAACTTTCAAACTGTGAGGATATTGACGAGGTTTGCTTGCAATTTTATGATATCCTTTACAATGAATTTGATCACTCCATCCCAATTTATAATTTTAACATGGTGAATTATAAGTATCCCCCCTGGTATACAAGTGAAATAATTAATAATATTAAATTAAATATAAAATATAAAGAAAAGTATGAAACCTCAAAACTATAAAAATACCTTCACCAATATGATGAAATTAGGAAATCAACAAAAAAACTAATGAAAATTGTTTACAACGACATAAGTAAGGCTCAAAAAAATATAATAGCATCACCTTTATTTTTTGGGGTTTTATGTGAATAGACTTAAACAAGATTCTAGAATTCCTGGAAGTCTAAATTATAAACATGCAATATACCTATACCTCTTCTGAACAAATTGTTAACATCTTCGCTGAATATTTTGCAATTGTTTTTATAAAAACAATTAATATAACTAATGAGCCAAATTTAAATATTAAACATAAATTAACTCTGTTCCTTCTTCACTGATTAAAAAATTGTCTAGTATTTTTATCATATAGCTTACAATAATCTTTAACTTTGCGTTAATATCTGGAACTTTTCCTAGTCTCTAAAATATTCGAAATGTGCATTTATAGAATAATCTTCAATGCGATAAAAAGTAACTTATCTAACTATCAATATAGATTTTTAGGGCGCAGGTCAGTTGCTACCAATTTTTTGTTATTTACGCAGCACGTACATATTCTTCTAGATACTTATGATCAATTACACGTACTATACATTGAACTAGCAAAAACATTTGATAGAGTCAATGATAATATATCAATAGGTAAAATTTATGAGATGGATTTGCCACACTCTGTAAAAAGTTTATTAAGATCATAGCTGTCTGAACGAGAGAATGAAGTTGTATATAATGGGCACTCTTCTCGAAAATTTTGGCCTACATCAAGATTCAAATCTTGGCCCATTATTGTTCATTATATTTGTAAATGATATCTTCTTGGGATTACTTGGTTGCTATCTGACCTATGTTGATGATATTAAATTATATTATCCTGTATCCTGTAGGGTGGTATCATTAACAAGAAAGAAAGCTATGTTGATTTATCAGTACTCAATTAATGGAGTAAATTTTAGTAAGGGTTGATACGATTAAAGACATTGAGGTGCTTTTTGATAATATTTTAACATTCAACTCGCATATTGACAATATTGTTGCTGCTGCTAATAAAACATTAGGTTTTCTTCTGCGCGCATTTAAAAATTTTAAAACAACAGCACCAGCAATGTTACTATTTAAACTGATTGTTGGAGGAGATGGCTTTCAACTAAATAAATCCGCACCTTATCCACCTCCATGCTTTTTTTATTATCCAAATTAATTAATATTATTTATTGTAATTTATTATAAATAAAAGTTAAAGTTCATTAATAAATAAATAATAATATATTATTGCACATTCTGCAAATCACATACATATGTTATTATATATGATATG
>JAAAKG020148731.1:0-10192 GCA_010014905.2 Druon quercuslanigerum | reverse complement strand
TTTTTTTATTTCTGCCAATAAACAGTGAAAATTTTACATGAAAAGGATCAATTTTTAGGGATAGATCAATTTTAGAAGGAAGAAAAATGAGGACGTTTTCTAGAATACTATAATATTAATAAAAAAATTACACGAGTTAATTAAAAATAATTTTTTCTCTGTCCTTATAAATATTTAACTGTGTAGGAGCGGTATCATTTTTATAGATAAAATCAAATAGTGATGTTTTTCAATTTATGAATTTAGCTTTATAGTACGATAAGAAATATCCTAATGGTACAAGCATTTAGCAAAATTATAATTACCAATAATAAAATCCAACAGTTCATGAAAAATTCTTTTAACATATTGAACTGTAACCCACTTAAGTCTACGAGAAAAACGAGCTTCCTTATTTATTTTAGAACATTTTTTGTACTATTAGTTACTTACAATTCAGAGCATATTAAACATATTCATATTTTCAATAAAAATATGCAGGAAGATATTCTGTTCGAATCTCCTGAAAAATGTGCAATTATATCAGACAAAATTGTTGAACATTTCAATTCAAAATTAAGATGAAAAAAATATTTATTCATTATTCCTTCTTTAAAGTAATCAAAATAAAATATTAAATATGGCAATATGAGCCTCCTAAATTCTAATTTTTTAAAACAATTTGAAATTTGCAATATGTTACTTATTCTTGGAGCAGACGTAGAACGTAATTAAATTTTTTATTACGTACCACGACTTTTACAGTGTCAAGTTTCGAAGGAATCAATCTTATGATAACATTTTTCTTCTAATAACACTAGCTAGAATTTACTGAATTTTATCTTTCCAATAATCTATATTTGAAAAACCGAGAAATGACCGGTAGTTTTTGGAGACAGGGAAAAGCAGAGAAATAAGTATGACAGTAAATTTATTTTTTCACAGGGAATTTCACAAATTTTTAGAAGAACCATCTATCAAATCACCTAGAATATCACAAATATAATATCACACAATATAACTTAATTAAAAATAAATTTGATTTTAACTTTTTTCTTAAATGTTAAATTTAATTGTTAACTGTTCCAATTACTATATAATTCAGTTTACAAAGTTTAATTCCAAAATCTTTTACTTTACTAGATTTATTAGTATGCCTATATGTGAATCAGTCTTACTTTACACATTTCATTTGATCTAAATTCATTACAATGTATATTTTTAAAATAAAATTTTATTTAGAACGTTTTTATTGAGTTGGAAGAGGGTCATTTTTCATTTCTTAATATTTTTATAAATGCGAGTTAAAAATGGAGGATCAGTATGAAAATATTTAAAGCTTATATTTTATATGTGTACATTATTGAGAGTTTAAGTTGACAATTTCCAAATTAAAATTTCTTTAAGCTTCAATTCAAGTTGCACTAGTTACGAAAACTTGTACTACAAACGCAAGTAGTGTGGCAGACATTTGGCGGTGAATCTCAAGTCTTGAACCGGGTACAGTCGGTCAGATGGTGTGATCGGGGCGGTCTTGCTATAGACGGAATAGGTCGGAAACCTTCGGGCGTTTTTTGTATAGTCTTTCAGAATTCTCGCTAATCCCGGTTGCAGATATTACTAGCGGTTCTCATTTCAATACGCATTCTTATTTAAGAATACTAAAATTTCGTTCATTTCTTACAACTTATGTTACTTAAAATACTCACTTTTTACGATATTTTTTGCAACACTTGTTATCGACCATTATCACTTTTTCACACAAACAATTTTCTAAAAGTAAATAAGATTTTTTCTAAACGTGAATAGTAATATTTGCTCTGTAAAGTTTATAATACATACAGAAATACAATCATCTCTTATTATGGTAGGAATCTTTAGAGCTATACCCCGATTATCCCTATATTCTTAAATTTTATTTTAGTTATAAATATAGAATAAACCAAATAATGGTATCAAAAGTCTCTCCGTGCATTTCACAACAATAGGTACCTCAGGAGGAAGAGGATACCGACCTCCCTGTCGTTTCCTCTCCCAACTATTGACCTGTGGGTGAGCCGTTATCTGATCGGGGCCAGATCGGTCAGAATTTGGCCCAAATCGGTGTATCTAGATAAGGTCAGACTTGAAATTAAACACGATACCCGATCGGGGCCCAAGTGCAGCGGCCAGAGATAACCCAGTCTGGTCACGGTCTGGCCCCGATTGTGCCTATATTAATTTATTTTTATTATTCCTAATAAAAAGGTATTTTAAATAAAAAAAAATTAAAATCGTATATATCACCTTTCAAACTGAAATTGGAGAATATAAAAATCAGGTTATCAAATAGATCACGATATAAAAGCATTAAAGTATGTAAGATTAGAAACAAAATCTTTTTTAAAACACTTTTTTGGAGTAACTGAAAAACTCAAAATACGCAATATAACAGCCAACATTTGTGTATGATAAGCTATTTAGGCATTTTGCAATATATTTTTGTTTTCAATTTATATATATTGAACTTAAATGGAATAAGTCACTTTGTTTTACAAAATCGACTATACTACAATAGGAAGATTGTATTCATACCGATGATACAATTTCACCCACAAATAGGTGAAAATAAGTATGTTCATGACGTCAGTGTTGATCCAATTCGATTTCACATTTAACACAGTAAATATTACTTTTGCATCTTTATATAGACTTCAACACGTAACTCAGGAATATTTTAAAGTATACGATGTCTACGCATTCGTCTCGTTTTCGAGCTTAGAACATTTCTTCACTTTTTCAATTATCAATCAAAATATTGTAGACGGTTGCACTTAACATTGTAATTTGGGAGATTTCGAATCAACCCACTTGCCCAGAAATTAATGGGGCGCATTCTACTGTCAAGAGTGACTGTTAAGCCGGGGTCTAGAGGGGGCGAAATTTAAAATCCACGAAATTGTGTGCCCAATCTAGCCCAACCCGGAAATAAGCAAATATTTGGGAATTCCTGCGCGGGTCAATACTTTTTTCTTTAAAAATGTATTCTACCTGAAAACCCCTTACGAAAGTATGTGAAAGGGAAATAATGACAAGCGTGTCATCTTTTTGTCACTTTTTTGTTGTAGTTTTTCCGCGAACACAGGAAAATGATAGAAAAACTGTAGGAAAAACGGCAAGTCAGAGGACAGATGAAAATGACCTGCTCTAATTGGCCATAATTTACAATCTAGTGCACACGTCATACACGACGCACGCGTAATGTGGCCAATATTATACAGGAAAATTAAGTATTTTTAAAATATATTTAAAATTAAAAAACTAAGACAAATATCTTTTTTCGTAATAATCATATTTTTATTAAAGGTAAAAATGCAGCGTACATTTAAACCTCATTTTTCATCCGCGTGTGTAAATCAAATGCATCCCAATTCAGCAGATCTCGAATTCACACGGATTTAAATGAAGTGGATACGAATTGAACTTAGAGTGACCTTTGGACCTTTTTTTAACAAACCGTTATCATTTAATACCACCTAATGATTTCTTCGTCAATTTGAAAGATAAAATACTATTAAACAGGCCTACTATTCGAAAAATATATAGATGTGCATTTTTGATATTGATTAGAATGCATCAGGGTTCAACAATAAAAAAATACGTTTTTAAGCGTTTATACAATCTAATAAAACGGTTCATTTGAATAATACGTTTGAAAAATCTATTTTTTACTTAATTTTTTTATTCTAATTCTCCTGCTTTATCCTCATTTTTCAAAGCTCTTTGTCCTAGTTTTCGAAAATCGATTATGTTCACCCCAATTAAACTTGTTGTTGGTGTACGGATTGAAATAGAATGCAAATTTACTACTAAACGGTTTGATTTACCTTTTTGTAAATAGGTCCGCCTGTTTTGAAGGACTTTCTGTCCGTACTTTTGCCAGGGTGCCTAATTACCCGTGCAGAAATATCGAGCACAGATCGGGAGTACTGGCTGGGGCCAGATCGCGGCCAGGTCGGGGCTCCCGGGCTGGAAACCCTATCGGTGCCCGATTGGTACCCGATTTTACGAATGGATATTTACTACAAGTAAACTTGAAACTCGAATAACCCTCTCCTTTCCACGGCAACCTCATTATTTTGAATATTTTGAGTTTTTAAATAATAATTGAAAATAAATTACTTGTGAAATTTCATCATGTAGTAATATTTTAGATATCTAATTGTAAATATACTAATTTTACCTTAAAAAACTTAATTGATTGTAAAATTATTTGAGGTTAGGTTTTAATGAGCCGACAGAGTGTAATTACTTACTTTCATCTTCCTCGCGCAGGTTTCGAGGTATACTGTCAGGTGCTAAGTGCCTCTGAACTGGTGGCTTACTCGCCTTCGGCCACAGAGTTCTACCGATCAGAGCCAGATCTCTATGCATACTGAACATGGTCAGTAGTGATTCCTGTGTATTTTTAAATTGATACATGGCGTTACATAACCTAAAAATATAAAGGAATAACTACTGCGCAAGACAGAGATGTCCGCGCTCTAAAACCACTCCCTGTGCAGAAATTGCCAAATACTTGCCTTATATCTGAATTGGACCAGATGGGACACACAATTTTATGGATTTTGAATTTGGCCCCTTCTAGACTCCGGACTAACAGCCAATCTTGACAGTAGATGGCGCCCCATTAATTTCGAGGCATAAAGTGCGTTGATTCCAAATCGGTCTATCTAGATGGGGCCAGACATGAAATGAAAGGCGATACCCGATCGGGGCCGAAGTGCAACTGCCAGAGATAACCCAGTCTGACCCCAATCTAGCTTCGATTGTGCCCATATCAATTTATTTTTATTATTCTTAATTAAAAGGTATTTTAAAATAAAAAAATAATAAAATCGTATATATCACCTGAGCGGTTCCAGGTCAGGAATATCAGAGTTGTTAACCAGATCAGCGATTTTCCTTAAACTACAGAAATTAATAGTGTTAGGTAGGTAAGACATTGTGGTAAAATATTTTTGAGAAAATTTAAAAATTATAGGAATTACGTCACTTTGAACTTCTTTCTATAAAAATAAAGACAAAAAAGAGTCCAAATTTAAAATAAAAAAATGTCAACAAAAACTTTGATTTTAAGAAAAAGTTTAAGAAAACAGGATATTGGATAAAAAGTGGTAAAGCAAAACTTCGCCAAATCACAAAAGATATTTCTACTGCAACAAAATTATCTTCCGAAAGTATAGAAAAATACATATGCGTTTCATGTTTACTTTCATTCTCTAATGATGCTGATAACAGCCTAAGAAATATAAGGAGACCTTCTACCTCAACTGCTTTGTCTAGCGATGCAAATAATAAGTTTTTAATTCCAATTCACGATCAGCTCGGTAAGCAGAATGACTTAGATGCTGAAGAAGTGGACAACACAGAAGCAGAAATAGAAAATGGTGATGATGAAAATATTGTATGAACGGAATATGAAAATCAAATGGTAGCTGATCTGGTTAACAAATCTGATATTCCTGACGGAATATCGGGTATCGCCTTTCATTTCAAGTCTGGCCCCATCTAGATAAACCAATTTGGCCCAAATTCTGCCTGATCTGGCCACGATCAGATCCATATTGGAATTTCTGCTCGGGTTTGCCTAATTCAGTCGAAGTTCAGTTAACAGTACATTTTATTTATTTGAAAGGCATTTGTAAATTGTCCGACTCCTGCTTTACTGGCATTTTTTCCGATCGAACCAGTTCCACAACGAAAGAATATATCTAGCTAAAAGTTTGTAATATTCAGATCAACTGTACTGCTTACCTCGTTTGTGTGTCGCTTATGCTTGTAGGCTGCATTTTTACCTTCAATAAAAATGTGATCATTGCGACAAAGATATTTTTTTTAATTGTTTAAAATCTAATATTTTTTTTAAAAGACTCAATTTACTTGTACGTATAATATAGGCCACATTACGCGTGCAACGTGCATGACGTGTGCACGATAGTATTATAAATTGTGGCCAATTATGGCACGCCATCTGCGGCTGTCGCGTTACTTGTGGTTTTTCCTATCGTTTATCCTATCATTTTTCCTATACTATCGTCCTCCTGTGATCGCTAAAAGTCTAAAAGGAAAAAATGACAATAAAAGATGACACACTTGTCATTTTTTTCCTATCATATGTTTCGTAAGGGACTATCTAAAGCTGATAAAAAATAAAGAACTTTAGAGTTAAAAAACACTTGAATAAACTCAGTGACAAATGTTCTCTGATTTTTAAAAACTTCTGTAAATATTACCTATTTCAAAAAGTGCTTGATATTTTATTTTTCTTTCAAATATAGAATACCTCGAAATCAGAAGAATACAGAATTCTGTAAAAAAACATGGCAAGAACTTACATAATAAGAGTGATTGAGTCTCACGGTGGGCAGATGAAAATTTTTTGTTTGCCCCGTCTTTGCATTCTCAACTATTTTGTTTGAAAACTTTTTAAATTCTCAATTCTTGAATTGTTTTTTTATAACATGAAATGCATGCTAAATAATCATGCCTAATTCATCTACCATAAATACTTATAGAAAGTATTCATCGTTTTTTCTCACTATATAATATGTACACCATATTCTGTCAAAAACATCTGTGAAATCTTGGTAAGTTTTTCAGGTTATGTAATCTATCTTCAAATATTTTACGTAATTTTAAAAATTAGTCTTTAAAAAACTTTGTATATTTTATCTATTAGGATAGAAGACATGTTTTTTAATATAAAAAAAAAAAATTCCTGAAGAGGCTCCACTTTGTGGAGCGAAAGCTTGAATTCAATAAAGCTACTTTACTGATCAGTACATCAAAAACTTTACATTATTGGAATAATTTTCAACCCTGATCAACAAAACTAACATCATCTATACATGCCTAATAAACTTTTTAAAAATATTAGTAAATTTACATTTTTTTAAGTTATCAAGAAAATGTAATAATTGTAATTTTTAACATTGTTTTCATCGCTTAAAACCTTGTTTTATGTAGACATATATTTATTTTTTTTATTATTTACATAATAAAAAAGAATTATGTAAGTAGATGGGTGATTGCAACATTTTTAACAATTAATAGTCCAAAACCTTTTCTATGATTAATGAATTATTTCACGGAAAAATGTAAGTAATTACACTCTGCGGGCCCATTAAAACCTAACCTTTAATAAATTATCAATCAAATAAATTGCTTCAGGTAAAATTAGTATATTTATATTTAGATGTGCCAAATACTATTATAGTTTGCGCAAAGTTTTAATATGTTTAGATTTTGAGAATAAAATATGTGATACGAATCGAATGTAATTCGTCATCTAATTGGTTGCTATTCGCGCGAAGTTTAAAATGCTAAGCAATATTATTTTTCTTGTTTGTTATGAATAATTGCAGTTCAACTTATAAAAAGCTCCCTTAGGTCGAAAGTAATTCATCCTAATATAAAAATAATATATAAACACATACATAAAAGGAAAAGTCTTGCAGTCCTATTAGTTTGGGAATTGTGAAGTTTCAAAATTTCTATTTTTTTTGGGTATTTTTTACCAAAAACAGAAAAGTGTTGTTTTTTGAAAATACCTCGCTTTCTTTAAGTCCCACGACGAATTTCCTATGAAATAAATAAAATTAGAGTCAATTTAGCGTAATTTCAACAAAAAAAGTATCCTAGCCGTAGTCGGTCACAAGATATGACCTTGGAATGTGCACTGTCCTGCATGGAGGCACCTGATCGTACCGTAAAGTAGAACTGTGGCCATATTTCGACATTTTTGTTCTTAGTAAGTGTGTACAATCCATTGGTAATGTATAATGCGTATTTTGTCATTGATAAACAAATGATTCTTTATAACAATGTCTTGTCTTAACCACTTTTGAGTACTTTTTTAGTACTTTTGTCACAAAAAAGTGATTGAAATTGATTGATAACGTATCATATATTTATTTATTAATAAATGAATAATGTTTAATAACAATATCTTGTCTTGAGACAAGATTTTCATGCAAAAAATTATTATTAAAATTATTTGTTTATTGATAAAAAAATAGAGGTCACATTTTCGATCAATTACAATCACTTTTTTGCCACATAAGTTCTAAAAAAGTGTTCCAAATTGGTTAAAGCAAGATATTGTTATGAACAATTATTATTAAGAATTATTTGTTTATTGATCAAAAATAAAGATCACATTTTCAACCAATTACAATCACTTTTTTGTCACAAAAGTACGTATTATGCATTAAACAATGAATTCTACACACTTACTTGGGACAAAAATGTCGAAATATGGGCGTAGTTCTACTTTACGATACGGTCAGGTGCCTCTATGCAGGAAAAGTGCACTTTCCAAGGTCACATCTAGTGACTTATTAGAGCTTGGAGACTTTTTTTGAACTTACGCTGAATTGACTCTACTTTGATTTATTTTATAGGAATTTTGTCGCGGGACTTGCAGGAAACGAGGTATTTTCAAAAAACGAAACTTTTCCGTTTTTTATATAAAATGCCCGAAAAAAATGGAATATTTGAAACCACGAAATTCCCAAACTAATAGGGTTAAAAGAAACTTTCCTTTTTATATGTAAGCAGGTTTTTCTATAATCTATTTCATTCTTTAACATCATCAACGCAAACTAAACATGAAAGGATTTATTTTGATAAAAACTAAACTCCACTTTTTTGGTCCTAAAAACAGGCAAAAATGGTCAAATTTGAGGGGTTTTAACTTATGACCTATTAGAGATAAAACACTGTTCATTTTTTGAAATAAAAAACAAATTAAGTCTACTTTCACTCACCTGCAAGCACTTTTCCGTAAAGTAATTAGGTTACATGGTACACAGCGGTTTTTGAACCTTAGCGATTTTTCGCTAAAAATCGAAAAAAGTGAGGATTTTTCAATGTACACATAATGTACATATAACTCGGAACCTATTAAATATAGCGGATTATTTTTTTCACAAAAATTTCTCATAATTTTGTTCTATTTTGTTCTTCTGCTGGACATTTTGCTTTAAAATGAAATGGGAATCATCCGTCCACGCAAACGTGATTTTTGTAAATATTTTCAAAAAACAAAACGGGTTCCCCCTCGTGACAGGACTATACTGACAGGTGCTCAGTGCCTCCGAACGCATGGCTTACTCGCCTTCAGCATATTCAGTAATCGATAGAATATTAAAAACGCGCAATATGTATACGAATTTCACTGCACTATCAGAAAACACCCAGCAACACTAGTTCTACGAGTGCATGGACAAAGTTTTACCGACCAGAGCCAGATCGGGAAACCCGATTAGGGCGAGGTCGGCTAACCTGAAATTCTTTTTGAAATTGGATTGAAAATGCCACAATATTAATCCTTTTGTGAGATCAAAGATAGTGTAAAAAGTGTCAGAAATTCTAAACAAAGTGCCAAACAAACTTTATTTAAAAAAATTTAATTTCCAGTTTTCTAACCTTAAATTTTGCATTTATTAAAAATCAACTTCAACAATAAGAAGGTTTTGTTCACATACAGATTGTATCATATCACCTAAAAATACGTGAAAAAATATGTTTATGACGTCATTGTTGATCTAATTCGTTTTCACATTCAACACAGTCAATATTACTTTTGCTTCTTTTCTTATAAATAAATAATCTTATTTCGACTTTCGTTTTCATCTTAACATACGTGATAAATTTACTTACTAGAGTCTGCAACACGTAACTCAAGAATATTTTGAAGTATACGATAAATACGCACTCGTCTTGTGCTCGCTTTTGGATTTTTTTCACTTATTTAGTAACTTTTTCAATTATTAATTGAAATATTTTTGACGTTTTACACTTTACATTGAAACTTGGGAGATATATGACCAAATATGACCTCAGAATTGCTTCATCAGGTCAGCATTTTGTTCTTACCTTAAAAAAAGAGCTCAAATTTACTGAATTTAAGGTAATTTAATAAAAAAATTGTTTTTTTTTTCTCCAGAAACGAGACCAATGTACCCTTATGTTTTCGGGGCCGCTGAAACTGTATACGACCTCAGAAAATGTTCATCAGGTCAGCATTTTGTTCTTACCTTTTAATAAGAGCTCAAATTTGCTGAATTTAAAGTATTCAGAATTATATCAAGCCCTACAACAAATTACGACGTTGAATCATCACAAAATGCAACAGAGTGCCAAAACCTAGTAAATGTTCACTGTTTAA
>JAAAKG020148730.1:0-10192 GCA_010014905.2 Druon quercuslanigerum | reverse complement strand
CACCTCATGAGACATATGTGTCATCAATTGAGTCGCATATCGTTCGCAGATTGTGACAGTCATAACATGTGACGCATGTCGCCTGCATGTTCTGAATGTTATTTTGCAATTTTAGAAATGAAATCTATACATCACTATTATTATCATAAAATAAAAGAAAAGTAATATATAATATAAAAATTTTATTAAAAAATATAAGAAATGGTACATTTTGTGCCAACGGGCAATAAAATTTAAGAATAAAAGTAATAAGAAAGTTTCAAATCATCAATTGGCAATGACTTATACCAATAGCTCAATGGAATCATCTCAGCACAAGGAATATTTATTTTACTTACATTAGTATTAAGTTTTGATAATTTGAGGACATATGTGTCCGTAATATTTCCAGATCGCAACAAATCGTGGCATACATAACACACACACAAATGCAGACAGTTGTTCAGGATATTAGATTCGATATATTCCAGTTGATAGCTATTGATTATAAGTTTTTGATTGATATTCACGAGGGGTTGACAACTAATAGTGAAGTCAGGTGTACACTTGTAATGAAACCTCCTGAAATTTCAGAAATCTCCTGAAATATCTGAAGTCAGAAATCTTCTAAAGTCATTGAAATATCCTGAACTCTCTTCAATTCAGAAGTAGGTGTACACCCGATCAATCGAGTTTTCAATGCTTCGGATATTCATTCTTATAAGGGAAGAAATTTTTAGTTTAAGTTTTTTTTTGTAAATTGAAAGAGGGAATTTTTACTTGGATAACCGAGGGAAATGTTTGCAAACCCGAAAATAATTCGAGAATTTTTATTGTATTTTAGCGGCCAACCTCGCAAGAATCTTAAAAATTATGGACGCGCAAGAACCCTTCTTTTTGTAATTTTGCAACTACAACAGAAGGGGGAAATTAACTTAACTTTTCGAAATATAAAACTGACTATCACAGTTTCGCTATAACAAAATATTAAAAATTACTCATTTAGACCATTCAGGCAGATTAATCAACTTTGAGGTAATGACTTTTGTATTCAGTTATTTGCAGTATATCATACTTTTAATCTTAAATATATTATAATTGTAACTAAGAAGGAATTAGAGATCACCAAATAACCATGAAATTTATGCGAAAAGAATATAGATATTTGAATTATTCTAATCTAACGAATTTTGAGATTCAGCTCTCTCATTCAAAGCAAAAATGACAAAATACACCGAGAGGCCGCAAACATCCTATATAAAAACGAATTCAATTAAAAATATCTACTTACCGCTTTTGTAACTCACGACGAACCACAACAAACAATAAATGATCAGGCTAAAATGCTATCCAACGATACTTTTATAAGTCAACGTGAGTGAATTAACTTCCGAAACTAAATAACCTATACATGAATTGGCAAATAGTTCTGAATACAATGATGGTGGCGCTAATGTTCGATTGCGCGAAATTCAAAACAGACAATAATTATTATATAATAATAATATTTCATATACGTATGTACTATTTATATTTAAACATTAAATTCTAAATTTATAATATTACGCAAAATTTTAGAAAATTAATCAGAATTTTTATAATTTATCAAAATTTACCAAATTTATCAATATTTTCAAAATTTTAAAAAATTTTGATAAATTTATAAAATGTTCAAAATTTTTATTAATTTATAATGTTTACCAAATTATGATAAATTTCCAAAAAATTTCAAGATTTGGGTGAATTTCTAAAAATTTTCAAAATATGTCTAAATTTTCAAAAATTTTCAAAATTTTGATTACGGTTTATATGAGGTTTAAATGCGGATTTGTCGGGCTAAATGCAGGTCTGCGGGCCAACCCGCAAAACCGGACCGACTCGTGCGTGTCGGGTTATTTTTTTGCAAACCCCTAAATATTATGGAAGTTTATTTTAATTTGGGTCTGAAATTTAACTTTTATGAATATAAAAAGTCAATAATATATTATTAATATTGTTACTTTAAGATTTTTCACAACTATTTGCTTTTACATGTGCGTCACACATGCGTCGCATTTTGCTCACATTTTGTGAAGGCATACGTGATGACGAAATGCGAGTTATAACGCTCGCAGCTACATACCCATCATACCATGAGGGCGAAATGGACACTCACTCGCACGCACGATATGAGAATCACACAATGCGGGTGATGTGCGTATCACGATTGTTATCTGGGTTCTAATGGGTCCACTAATGGTTTACATTTTTCTTGTACATTCTTCCCTATTCCTTTAAACCCTCCCCCCACACACGTACGTGAAAATGGGAGGGGGCATGCAGTTTAAGGTGGGTTCTGATCCACCAAGAGCAACAGCCTAGATAACAAAATGCTTTTAAAATGATAGCGTAACCGCACGCATGTCTGCGGATCAATCCGCAGAATGTGCTCTCACCTAATGAGACATATGCGTCATCCATTGAGGCTCAAATCGCTCGCACATTATGCCAGTCATAATCTTCGCCACATATCGCTTGCACGTTATGATTCTTCATTAGCAATCTCATAAATTTATATTTATGACTATTATTATTACGAAATAAAAGGACAATAATTAATTTCTAAAAAATTTTATTTAAAGAAATAAAAACAACAATACGTGTTTTCACGATTGTGAAACTTTACGCAAACATACACATATTTATCGCGCGACGGGGCGATGAGCAGAGTTTCTTTAATGACAATTATTTATTTAAATTATAAATGAATAATTTTTTGAGAGCAACGCACGTTTAATATACCTGAAAAAATTTTAACTTTTTCAGTATTTTAAGAATAATCCAGCCGCGACTAAATATATACTTGTGTATACACTGCGAGGTCTAGATAAATTATTACTTTACACTTTTTTAAGCTAGTCGTTAATTGCTTCAATAAGTTTTTTTTAATAAACACAGTATTTATAAAAAAAATTCTATAAACTATGTTTTGGAAAGCTTGAAACAAGGTAAGACTTTTTCTGCTTACAATTTTTTGTACAATTAACTGTTCTCAAGTTAGAACGTTATAAACAATTTAATTTGCACTACATAAAGATATCATATTTTCAGATAAATATCTCAGCACTTATCGTACTAAAAAATTTCTAAAAAGGCATCTTGATTTTCAAGCCATGTGTACTACAAACAAGAAGAAATTTTCCGATCGAAATAAAACTTTTGTTTATGTGCAAATTTAAAAAACGGCCTTTTTGTAGCAAATATGTATTAAATATTGGAAAAATATAGTTGTTCGAAACAGCGTTTTTTGAAATTGGTATATGAACAATTTTTCCCCTGTCTGTGTGTCTGTTTTAAAAATCAAATTTGCCTGTTTTCGAAATTTTGTAGTCAAACACGTGCTGAGATATCTATCTAAAACTATGTCAATTTTAGTGCAAATTAAATTTTTTATAAGGCCTCAACTTGAGCACGGTTAATTGTATAAAAAGGTGTAAACGCAAAAAAGTCTTGCCTTGGTACAAGCTTTCCAAATCATATATTACAGTTCGTTTATTTTTCATAAATACTGTATTTGTTTTCAAAAACTTGTTTCAACAATGAACGACCAACTTTTCGAAAAAGAACCCTGCATATTCATAAACATCAGGAGGCTTTTTACGACATTTTAAGCAAAATTTATCCTCTAGACCTCTCGGACAATGCATGCAGAATTATTTGTGGCGCTAGATGATAGCAGTCAGGCTTTTAGTTTTCCTTGAACGAGTTTTATCTCAATTTAATTTTCTCTACGGTGACGAATTACGTTTTTCTGTCTTATTAATTATTAAAATAAGTGTCGTTCATATTGTTTTGACAATAGACTAACACCTTTTTTATAATGTACCTCCAGCACATTAACAAATCTCTGATTGATTGCTAACGCGCAATAAACTTCAAATATAAATTTATAGTTAGATATTACGACGAGCAACGAATATAGATTACCGATTAAAAAATCCATTCAGATTTTTTTTATCATAATCGTAGTCAGATTTTTAGTTTTCCTTAAAATATTTTTAACTGTATTCAATTTTCTCGACGATAAGGAATTACGTTTTTCAGTCTATTTAATTATTACAATGATTGTATCTCGCGTCTCCTCCTCAAGATCAACACGTACTTCCCCCACTCTGTGTCAGAATTACCACAATTTCAAAGCTAAAAGAACTAAAAAAGAGGCGCGCGCTCGTCGCTGACGTTCTGTCGGATGTGAGTCTACTCACTCCTTTTCTTTGTGCCAGACAATTCACTTCATTCTGTGTTGTTTTGTGATTCAAGAATGAGAAAAAGTAAAAGAAGAAGACATAATTCGTCGTCATCAACCTCATCGTCTTCGGAGGACAAGCTTGCAGATCCTAAGGAGCGTAGGAGGATATTAAAACGTATCCTTAAACTAGAAAAAAGAGAGAACCGTCATCGTAAGAAAAAGTCGAAGCATCGTTAACGCTACTCCAGTCCGAAGTCAGAATCATCTCTCTACAGTAAGCAGTTTATTTCTATTTTTATTCTTTAGAGTTTATAGATATCGACAGATGTCTTTAACCTATAGGAGATTGTGAATTTGGATTAAGAGCGTCCGTATACGATTCGGGATGGTCGTCTCTTCCATCGAATGGCACTTGACCTTGCATTTTTTGCATGCGCACTAGATTTTTATTTAAAGGGCACATACCCACCAAAAGTTATCAGGGTCATAGCTGCATGCTAGACAATTATGTCTAAAGGGCACATACCCATCAAAAGTTATCAGGCTCATGTCCGCATATTAGACCTTTGTATCTAAGGGGCTCATACCCACTTATAAAATCGGGCACATGCCTGCTTATTAAACATTATGTCTAAAGGGCTCATACCCATCATAATGTGTTCAGAAGCATACCTGTTTATTGTACTAAGGTATAATAAGTTATAAATATCTAAACTGTAGATATATGAAGACCTCATCTCATATTCTATATCAATATTTTTCCATTGTTTCGATTTTGTATAGGTTATGATTATATATCGTCATCTTTTACCGACGCAAGAGGAGTAGATCCCATCCATGCCGACAGTCTTATCCTTTAGGACAAAAATGCTGCAGAGAAGAAATCGGCAACCCCGCCAACACCACATCAGGGGAATAATAATGCTGATTTAATTGGCAAAGATTTACCTCAAAATTTTGTTCAGGTAATGGGCAAACATATCGCAGAAGATAGAGTTTTTGCTACGCCGATGCACGAGGACCTTACAGTTCGTTCAAATGAAATTCTAAGGTTAGGTTTACCGGAGGAAGAGCTCTCCATGCTATTGAAAAAAATCCGCCCCCTAATAACTGTATAAACTTCGATCCTCCAAAATTAAACACAGTTTTTAATTCGTGCAAGTTCCCAGAATCGACTTTAAAGAGAGACAAGAAAATTGTTAAAACACAAGAAAAATTGACAGCTGCTATAGCCGCGTCTGGTAAGGCAATTTCTACGATTTTTGTTCGTAAAAATTCGGAGGATACAGCACTCCTAGAATACTTAAGCGATACTTGTAGACTTCTTAGTGATCTTCAACGCGAAAACACTAAAATTAGGAGAAGTCTAATTCTTCCAATCTACGAACCGCCTCTTAAAGATTCGTTGAATTCAACCATTCCGAATGAATTCCTATTTGGAAATGATCTTGTTGACCAGGTTAAATCAGCTCAAGCCGTAGAACGAACGTCCACTGCATTTTTTTCTACTGCACAAAAACACGAAATGTCTCTTCAAATTAGCGAACTCATAAACAAGGGTGTCATACGCGAATGAGAGCTTTTAATAGGTCAATTTATCTCTAGCATATTTCTAGTTCCCCAACCAGATGGTAGTAGCAGATTCATTTTGAATCTTAAAGAATTACAGAAATTTATTTACATGGAACATTTCAAACTTGAGGACCATAAGACAGCAATTAAATTATTAACTAAGCACTGTTTTATGGTAACCTTAGACTTAAAGGATGCTTTTCATTCAATTTCAGTTGACAAAAGTGACAGAAAATTTCTAAGATTTGAGTTTAATGATATGACATGAATTCACGTGCATACCCTTCGGTCTTTGTACAGCTCCTGATGTATTCACGAAGCTTTTAAGGCCTGCAATCTCTATTCTCAGAAAGTCTGGTTATTTATCTGTCGTTTATCTTGACCATTTTTTGTTGATTGGCAATACATATTCTAATTGCTTGATAAATTT
The DNA here is from genome assembly GCA_010014905.2 of Druon quercuslanigerum. Lineage (NCBI taxonomy): Eukaryota > Metazoa > Arthropoda > Insecta > Hymenoptera > Cynipidae > Druon > Druon quercuslanigerum. The sequence goes on along the minus strand of JAAAKG020148730.1, from coordinate 3,983 downwards.
AACTAAGCCTCGAAAGTTATTACAAAAACTCGGTTTTGTTATTAACGAAGAGAAAAGTCAGATCGTACCAAGTAAATTCGTAAATTTTTAGGCCTAATGTTTGATTCATCCCGAATGATTTTGGAACTTCCTGAATCGAAACGACTTTCTATACTAAATCATGTGAAAAAATTTCAGAATATGTCACGATGCAAAATTACAGAATTTGCCCAGTTTATCGGTTCATTAATAGCTTGTTGCCCTGCTCTATCTTATAGCTGGCTTTATACTAAAGATTTCGAGAAAAAAAAATTAAGGCTCTAGCAGAAAACAGGGATAACTATGACGCGTACATGAAATTGAATTTGAACCCGAAGGATTTATTGTGGTGGAAAAATCACATTTTAACGGGTTATAGGTCAATAAAGGAGGTGGAATTCACCATTGAGATTTTTTCAGATGCTTCTCTAACGGTTTGGGGAGCTGTGTGTGGTTCTCAAAGAACTCATGGTTTTTGGGCAAACGAATAGCAGGCTCTAAATATTAATATCTTTCAACTAGAGGCTGCCTTCTTTGGTCTTAACTGTTTTGCCAAACAAATAAGATCATTCAACATACTGTTGAGAATTGACAGCACGACTGCTATTTGTTATATTAATAGAATAGAAGGTACCCAGTATGTGCATCTTAATAATATAGCAAGAGAGATTTGGGAATGGTGCAAAGAACGCCGATTATGGATATTTTCTTCCTATGTTACCTCTATAGAGAATATTGAGGCAGACTTTGAATCACGAAAACTTAAGCCACAAACAGAATACGAGTTAGCAGATTTTGCTTTTAGAAAAAGAATCAAAGTTTTCGGTAACCCGGTAGTTAATTTATTTGCTAGTCGTTCTAATACAAAGTGTAAATCTTATGTTTCGTGGAAGAAAAGATTCATTCTTTTATGCCTTTCCACTCTTTGTTATAATTTTGAAAGTTTTGAATAAAATTAAATCAGAAAGAGCTAAGGGCATTGTTGTGGTACCAGATTGGCCTACCCAACCTTGGTACCCTGTCTTCCAGTCAATGCTTGACGAGAAACCAATTTATTTTGAGCCTAATGAAGATCTTTTAACTTCCTCCAATAGGGAACCTCATCCACTCTGGAAACACCTTACGCTGGTGGTCGGGAGGTTATCCGGAAAGCACTGATACATCAATTGAATCCAGAGTCTTCTTTGGAAAGATCTTCTGCTTCTCTTTGTGAGTCTTCAATAAAAAATTACAATGTTTCTTTAAAAAAGTGGTGGCTCTTTGCTAGGAAAAAACTCTTTAGATCCTTTTCTGCCAAGAGTTGCGTACATATTAAATTTCCTTACTAAGGAATTCGAGAAAGGATCTTCGTACAGCACTATTAACTGTGCTAGATCTGCACTTTCTCTAATAACAAACAGTCAAGTTACCAACGATCCAAGAATTCAAAGGTTTTTTAAACGTATTTCTAGCCTAAGCACAGCAAGGCCGAGATATGAATATACATGGGACCCTGAAGTTGTTCTCGATTACTTTTCTTCGAAACCTGACAACAAGAAATTAAATTTTAAAGATTTGTCAATGAAACTGACAACTCTTCTTGCGTTAGTGACAGGGCATAGAATACAAACCTTTGGACTAATAAATGTAGACAATGTCAGGAAAACTACATCTTTTATTGAGATTGAATACCGGAACAGATTAAAACATCGAGAAAAAAATCAAACTCAACCGATCCTATTTCTACCTTATTATCAGGTTGAAAAACTCTGCGCTGCATCGATTCTAGAAACTTATTTACTAAAGTCAAGTCCGTTGCGAAAAAGGACCAATAATTTATTTATATCATTTAGAAAGCCTTATGAAGCAGTTTCTTCGCAAACATTAAGTAGATGGGTTAAGATTCAACATCTACGTGTAGATCTTGAGGAGGACGTACTTACCTGTAGTTGAAGTTTGATTGTAATTGTATGAGCGCCTCCTCCGAATAGATCAAACCCACCCTATCCTTATATACCCATTGTCTAATTGTATTGGACCCCAGATTATTACGGCAATAAACTTTGAAAAAATGAGTAGACTCACATCCGACAGAACGTCAGCGACGCACGCTTGGAAATTGTGGTAATTCTGCCACAGAGTGGGGGGACTACGTGTTGATCTATTCGGAGGAGGCGCTCATACAGTTACAATCGAACTTTACTCACAGGTAAGTTCGTCCAATTATGTGTATAACGTCGTTTTCACATTTTTTTACAGTGGAAGAACACCTTTTTTATAATGTACCTCCATCACATTAACAAATTTCTGTTTTTAATACCAACGGGCAATGAACTTAAAATATAAATGTATAACTATCGATTTTTTTACAATATCTTAATCGTGGTCAGACTTTTAATTTTCCCGGAACTAGTTTAATATCTATTTAAATACTTCCACGGCGATGAATTACATTTTTCAATTGTTTAAATTATTTGAAGAAGTATTACGTCGTTTTTACAGTAAACAAACACTATTTTTATAATATATATAATATAAGATTTTTTATATTTTAGTCGTAATCAGACTTTTTGGATTCAAAAGTTGCCAACAGGCGATAAATTTCAAGTATCGATTAACAATAATTGTTAGATAATGCAACGAGCAACGAAAATAGAAATATTATTTTTGTGAAAACTTAACTAAAAAACTTCTCGAAATTCTTATGGCTCAGCATTGTTTGGATCTTCCCCATCTAACGATCCGTCAAGATTTTCCTGATCTCCATCATAGTCTAAATTTTCTTTTTCCTCTAGTTGATTTAATCTCGCTTCAATTTCCTCTCGTGTGGGCCTCTCTCTTTCTTCCTGTTCCTTCGCAGTTTCAGTATACTGGCTGTGGATTTTCTTCAAGCTGTAGCGAAATCTTTGCTTCGTCGTTCGAAAGACCTCCTTCATCTCAGTAGTATATTCGTTAATATCTCGTGGACCCGGGAAGCAAGGGCACTTTTTGGCAGACGTTGAGAAATAAATATAAAGGTTATTCTAGAAATTTTAAATGTCTGATACATCATTTTAATTAAAGAGGAAAAATATATACTGTACAAAACATTAGAGACTCTAGTTTCTCCGAATGCCATGTGTGTTTCGTCACCTAGCCAGGTGAAATAAGTAGCTAGTTCCTCGGTCATCGTCAACTTCAAGTAAAGGCTAAGAAAATCTCGGAATTTTGCTGCGCCCCAATTGACCAAATAGCAATGCTGAAAAATAAAAAATCAGAGTTATTGTTCAAAGGACTGGGGAGTCTCACAATCCTATAAACTCCCGTGTGAATAGTATGGGACTACCTCTACATGTTCTAGCCATTATGATACTTCTTTTTAGTTTTCTAGAACCTAAAAATTTGAGCCGTACTTATTTTTAATATTAAGTTACGTAAAATATGAATTATTTTGTACATAAATACAATTTCAATTTTTTCTGTATTTTGTCAAAGTTTTAAGGTAGGAAAAAAGAATTTTACCAAAAATTCTTACGAAAGTTTTCCGTATTTGTAGATTATCTTCCTCTTCAAGATTTTGGAACTGTTCTTCCGTCTGCAAGGGGAATCCCTGTAGAGGTGCAAAGAGCTTTTCAGAGAAGCTCAGATCGCCAAAACTTGTTTGGGACTCTTCTTGCAAAATTCGTCTAAAGTCTTTAATTTCTTCTTTAATCTCTTAATGTTGCCTCATAAGATCTTCTACTTGCTTTTTGACTTCTCTAGACATAAAAAATGAGATTAAAGTTAAATAAATGTCATGACGTTTTGACTCGACTTTTTATGGATAAAATTATTTGGAAAAATTATACAGGGTGACCCACGAGAATTGTCGCTCCTTGTAATGGTGGATAGAGAAAAAAAATTCAAATCGAAAAGTCCCAAGAAATTTTTGGTCCGGTGCATATTTTGGGTACTACATGGCATTGAAAATGCATGTAGGTGAACAGTTAGTTGCAAGTGTGCGTGCG
>JAAAKG020148729.1:0-10192 GCA_010014905.2 Druon quercuslanigerum | reverse complement strand
AAGTGCAGCAACTATCCCTCAAACGGACAATAGCGTGCTCCTATACGGAAAGCAACAGCTACCCCATGTTAAACGCAACAGTTGTATCTACAGGGACGGCAACAGCACCAAATTTTTTTCCGTGTAGGGTGAGTTTTTTAATTTGAAACTTTCAAATATTTCGAAAAATAGGAAATCTATGAAAAAATGTTATAAATCAAAATTTAATCACTCTGAGGAATGCAGACACTGATGTTAAAATCGGTTCCCCCACACCGCCTCCTGGAGGTGGGGGTGGAGCAAGTTCGAAATCTTAAAAGGGAACCCCTATGTTTTATTCGGATTCTTTAGATAAAAATGCGTATGATTTGTTTAAAACATTTTTCTCGTTTCGAATTTTTTTTTTACATTTTTTTCGAAGTTGCCCCCACCCCCCACCACCAGGGGTTGGTATAGGGGAACCGATTTTAACATCAGTGTATGTACTCCTCTGAGTGATTAAATTTTAATTCATAACATTTTTTCATAGAGTGCCTGTTTTTCGTGAATTTTGAAAGTTTCAAGTTAAAAGAATCACCTTGTATAAAACGCATTAAAATTAGGTAAGAATCCATGAAACTCGCATTATTAAATTTTCTTGGTTAATATATTTTGTATCCAAAGGAAAATAAATGAATCAAAGTTTAAATTAAAAGAGAGCACAAGAGACGAGCGAAATAATGAAAAATTTAAATAAAAAGAAATTTTATATGTGTATGGAATTAATTTGATTGAAATAGTCTTTTGAATATAAATATTGAGGATACTTTTCAAGCATAGACCAAATGTTTTCAGAGAAAAAAAGTGCAATTGGTATGAAATCAATATATTTAATAATGTCTTACAAGCAATTTTGTGTTAAAAAAATCTTGCATTAAAATATTTTCACATTTCTGCAAACATTCATGTACATTAGGGTAGTCCATAGAAATGCTTTATTTTTCTCAAATTGCATTCATATTAAATAATATGTAAACTTCCCATCTTAAATTTCTTATCTTCATTTTTCACTTCACTACCATTAAAAATATCTTGTATATTCTCCAGCGATTTTCCTTTTGTTTCAGGTACGATCCAAAAGAACACCAAAGTTCTAATCATTTAACAGACTATGTAAATAAAAAATTAGTGTAAATTTTATATACATATAAATAATAAATTGAAATGTAATTATAATGAGAAACATTGCAAAATCGCCCAAAATATTAACAAACAATATAGCCGTCACCCTGGTATTAATATCGAACATTGCAGCCATTATAACAAATGCTATGGAGCCAATAATTAACCTAAAAGTACATTCATAAATAATGAAATCAAATTTTCATGCTATAAGTATTTCAAATAATGTTGCAAACGTTATATTCTTACCAGTGAACCTTCCATTATTTTGATGTCAAAACTGTTTTAAATGCAATTTTTCATTTGAAACTTAAATCTTAAAGATTTGTGTTGGTAGAACCATTTTTCTGATCCAATTAATTATAATAATGCGAATAAAAATAAAAATGTTTAAAGAATGACGAAGTTATTTTCAAAGGCGCATTTGCCCCCCATGGTTGCCGCGGACGGTCCTAAATTAGACAAAATGCGACATACCTTTTTTGGAATGGGGTATTTTGCCAATAACTCGAAAATAAAGAATTGTAAATTAATAGAGAAAAGTCGCGAATGTGTTATTTAACAAGGAGAATGTTAGGTTATTTTAATTTCTGGTTTATTGTAAAATGTATTAATTATATTAATGTATACATTAGAAATAATTGGACATGGAATCATTTTAAATAAAAAATTGTGCAATTAAACAGCCCCACGGAAACATTTTCTGCAGCTCGATCTTAACTGCCATAGTTATGCGTTTTTAAGGTCGCCGATACCGAATACGTGATCAGTTTGACCTCATAAGGTCAGGATCAAGGTCAATTGAAAGTAAAAGTGAAGAAAACCATTGGATTGGAGGAAACTATTATATCGGAGAAAACCTCTACCCTCAGACGTTTTTGGGGTCGCTGAATTCTAATCCGGGGTCAGTTTGACCCCTTCAGGTTAGAATCAAGGTTAAGTGAAAGTCAAGAAAAAAAAAATTGGATGGGTGTGATGCACTATTTTAAGACATTTTTGCGAACGATAAATCCGAATCCGGTTTTATTTGTATCTCATCAGGTCGGGATGAAGGTCATTCCAAGGTCGAAATTGAGAAAACCACGGAATCGAACTTATGGGTTGGATTTATCCCCGGATTCGGATCCAGCGACTCAAAAATCCGTCTAAGAGTACAGGGTTTCTCAATTTTGACCTGCCATTGACAATTTATCTTGGCATGATGGGGCAAACTAACCCCGAATTCGGATGCAGCGACCTAAAAAACGTATGGATATGGTGGTTTAGCTTGGGTTGTAGATTTTTTTGCGGGTCTGTGTTATACATAGCATTCTATTACTCCGTTTGTAAAGGTAAAGAGCCTTACTTTCATCAAAATTCAGAGCGAATGTATTTATTGTTTTCTGACTGATAATAGTATTTTTTCATTAAAATTTTTGATGATAAATTATCTTTTAAAACATTTTAATCATTAAAAATTAAATCATGAATATTGGATAAGTAAAGTTAAAGGAGGTCTTTTTAATTGTCTTAGAAAGTAAGCGTGTTTTTTGTTGTTGTATTAATTCATTTTTTTTTGTAAATAAACGGTTATTATCTATACTAGGAGACTTATAGGTCATATTTGTTTTCTTTATTGAACATTTGTTGTTCTTCATTTAAAAGCTTGTTAATTAAATTTCCTCACAAAAGTCATTACACCTGCCTAATACAAATTTTTAATAATTTTGTTTAACGTAAAACTCTCTTTTTCGTATTTTAATCATCTTTAGCCTATTTCATTCTTTTCAATATTACATTCCTACTTCAGTTGCATAATCTAAGCAGCAAAGACTATTAAAAAGTGGGTAGTTTGAATAAAAATTATATTCCTGCAAACGAGAGATTATAAAAATAAAAAGGGAATTCACTAAGAAAAATTTCAAGGAGATTTGAACTCCCAACCATCCGCCAATCAGTCAATAGCGCAATATTATAGTAATCAATCCTAAATTATTATCCTTACTGAATCATAAATCAAGATTAAGTTTTGCCGCTTGAATCTAGCGCATTTACACAGTGATGGGTTCTAGTTGAAATATTTGAGTAAGAAATAATTCCACAGAGTTTGGTCGTCAGAAGATTAACCCGCCAAAGAAAGTCTTGAGGATCTATTATATAAATGGAATTTGTGGCAAGTTTCTTAGTATTTTGATTATGAAACGCATATACTATTTGCAATCACAGAACCGATCATCGCTTAAAATGTCAATAAAGCTAATTTGTATAAATTACGATGATAAAAATTTGTTTTAGACTTTCGTTTCTTACTTTGATTTTTGTTTACAAGTAAATAATTTTCCACTTTTTCCAGGTATTATTATTATGATAATTATTATTATTTGCACCTGAGGCTCTGTCTTATTATTTCTTATCTAAAGGACTCTTGAGCCACTTAAATTTACGATTTGTATATTAATGCATAATTCCGAAATTAAAACCGCCATATATTTTCTAATAAGATGGTCAAAGAAATTTGCAAAGAAGCTGCTGATTGATTGTTGGTTGTTGATATGTGCTTTCATGAATCTGTTATAAGATTAGAGGAATATTGATAATTAAAATGTAGTTTTAAAATTAGACCAATATACTGGTCACTACAAATATACTGGAGTATATTTTACGACCAATTATAAACTGCGATCATAGAAAAGTTATGATTTTTTATATGAAGAGGTCAATATTTATGATTAAACGAAAAGTATCTTAATTGTCTTTAACGTCCAGAATAGAAAATGGGCAGTCTCAATTCTAGAAGATTCATTAAAAGTAGGTAAGAATCCTGGAGACTCATATTCTTCAATTTTCGTGGCTTGCCCTTTTGAAGCAGAAGGACATAGAAACGCACAGAACTTCATGTTACGCCAAAGTTTCAAGGTGGCTTCCAAAAGAATTTTCCCGAGAAAAACTAATCCGAAACTTTTCATTCAGAATCGTGGGTATTAGCTGCCAGGTGAATCTCCACTCGAGAAGAGTAATATGTGAGCTTCAACGTTGATGAACTGAAATTTTATTTCTTTAGTCGAGAATTTAATAAGCATTAGTCGAAATAATTTGACTAAAATGTTTCTTTGAACCGAGAAAAATAGATATCAAGACTTAATATCTGGATTTTTAACTAAAGGACAATGATCTATAGATATTTAGATGCAATATCTTGACATTAGAACTAAATATCCAGAGTGTAAAGTTTCATATCTCAATATTGTTATATTTAGTGTTTTTAATATCTGGATAATTAATTTTAGTATCAAAATATTCCAGTTTAATGTATAAAATGTTGTTCGGTAGGTAAAAATCTAGATTTTGAATCCTAATATCCATTTTTCTCCGTGTGATAATCAATATTATAGATAATTTTTTAAGCGTAGACCAAATATTTGCAGTCAACAAAAATGCCACATTTGTTACGAAAGAAATATAGACGATTGTTTTATACAAAGTTTATTTTAATTAAAAACGTGGTTTGTTAAAGTATTTTCACAATTAAAATTAATGTACATTTGGGTGGCCCAAACAATTCTTTTTTCTGAAATCGCACCACCACAAATTATTTCTCTTAATATCAAAATGATCCCGGATTTTTAGCAAAATGTTACATGGGCATGTGTAAAATTAATTTTTTTAGTGAAATACATCTTTTCAGAGCTTGGCACAATTACAGAAAAATTTTAAATGATATTTATTATAAATTATCTAGACTTCTCATCTGACCCTGTTCATATTTAGTTTTTGCTTCCCTTCCCGTTAAAATATCTTGTATATCCTCCAGTGATTTCCCTTTTGTTTCAGGTGAGATCCAAAAGAAAACGAAACTTCCAATAAAACAACATACTGTATAAATCCAAAAATTCGTGTAAAGTCCAAATGCATTAGTAATCCATTGAAATATGATCTTAATTAAGAACGCGGAAAAATCTCCCAAAACATTAATCACCAATATAGCCGTCACTTTAACATTAATATCGAACATTTCGCCCATTAGAACAAATGGTATAGAGCCGATACCAAAACTGAAAGCAGCTTCATAAATAATTAAACCAACAAGTGGTAACCACCTGATAGATGTAATATCTGTCCCAAGGTAAAATTTTATAAAGAAAAATAATCCAACTATTCCTAATCCAATCGCAGAAAATATTCCAGAGAGTAAAAATGTTTTCCTCCTACCAGCGCTTTCGATTACACGCGTTGCTGCAACAGATGTTATTAGTGCAATACCTGACAGTATCAATGCACAATATTCGGCGGCTAAGGAAATTCTACCATAATTAAAAATTTCTTGAGTATAGGCTGAAATTGCACTCAGGCCTGATAAGAACGTTGTGAGAAACGCTGTGGTAACAATATAGAGGCTTTTCCTATTTTTCTTCACGAACATTAAATCCTGAAAGGCCCAATTTTTACCTTTTCTACTCTCATCTACAGCATTCTGGACTCTTACGAGGTTCAAATTAATAATCTCTGGATTTTTAGTTCCTCTAAGCTGAATCAGACTTTTTAAAGCTTCTTCTTTTCGATTCTTGAGCAGGAGATAATACGGACTTTCTGGCATAAAAATGAATGTGAAGAAAAAAAGTATTGGTATGAAAAGCATCGATACGTTCATCATTTGGTAGGACAGAAAAGCTCCTGCTGTTTTGACAGCTATGGATCCAATAGTTATTGATATCTTCAATATTAAGAGAAGCTTTCCTCGTATTTCTTTATCGGAAATCTCTCCTATGTACACAGTGATAAATCCCAGGGCTACTGAATTAACTGTACCAGCGATAAATCGCGATATGTATAATATAATAACGTTTTTTGCGAAGATAATCAAAGTCCAGGAAATCAATTGTGGTAACGCAAGAATCAGTAAACAGATTCTTGGACCCATTATAAGTGCTAAAAATGGTAAGATTAGATCGCCTGCTATCATTCCAATGTCCAACATTGAGGCTACCAATGATGCTTCCAATTCCGTTAAAAGGATTTCTGACTTTTTGCTTTTTAAAAACGGCAGCGCTGCTGAAGTCCAGTTTATGGTACATCCATTCATAGTAATCAAAATGGAGGCTTAAAATAAGAAAAATGAAAAATCATTTTTTCACATAATTGTTGTTACCAGCTTAAAATTTCTTACTTACCACTGATTGCTGCGACAAATTGCAGAAAATATTTTCTTTCTGTTTGTGGACCATGATCGGTAATTTCGCTTTTTCTTCTTCTTTGGAAATTTATGCATTTTAATAGAGAGAACCGATTTAAGTATTTCATAATTTCACTTCTTATCCATCGGGTAAAGTAGAGATTATTAACACAGCTCAGTGTAAATTAGGGTGAATAGAGAATTATATTCAAATCGATACTAAGCTTTTCATTCGGTCTAAAAAAATATTTAATTAAGTAAACTGGTTACTTTTCAACAACGCACATTGAAAGTTAGATATTGACAAGCAGTTATGCTGAAGCTAGTATGGAGGTGGTCACAAGTTATGATGTAGTGCACACCGAGTGTGTACATCTATATTTTAGTAAAAATTTTGAAAAATTCTCGCTTAAACTAAGCCTTATTGGAATCAACTGAGAATTTAAAATAAAGTGACAATAAATTATCGAGTGCAAAAAAATCAGTACTAAAGTATCAAATCTTCTTAAAGATGTTTATAAGTCCAAATGAGAACAGAACTAATATAAAATATCCAAACGGTTGTACGACATATGTCCCGCAAAAGTCCTGTTCAAAAAGGACAAATTTTAAAGCTTTTTGCTACTTTATTCGCATTAAAACAATACTTTTGAGACATATGATATGTGACATAGTATAGCCAAATATTCGTTTTCATGACAATTCGTATTGATTGTTCACTATTTTACTATTTTATTTTACAACAAATTAAAAATGTTTGTACTTACCTTCACCCTGTAACTAATTTTTTCAGTATTTTCGCTTACATATTCTGAATTGTAGAGGTAGTGTAATTTTTTTCATAAAAGCATAACTTCTGATACAACATTATGGACTGACTGAAACGTGTTCAATTACACTTCAAATATTTAGAATGTGATCTTGATAATATACGCAAGCCTTTCAGCTGTATCTAGTAAGATAAAGCTGTTTAAAACCTATTTCTGTTGCTGAATAGAAAAAAAACATCAAAACAATTTTTGACTCGATGAATTGAAATTCTTATCACTAAAATTATTAAAAATATTCTTAGAATTTATTTTAGACATATTATTTTTTAAAACAATTATCATATTTATAAAATGAAAACCTAAATAATTCTTGACAACTCTTCTCGGAGTCTCTATTTGAATTTTATATTCATTAATTCTACAACCCTTCTTCTTTTAAGAGAAATCACAATTTTTTAAATTATATTAAATAAAAAATGCTGAAAAATTGTGAAGAAAAGAATGATTATCAAATAATTGTTTGTAGCACTCTTGATTGAGCATCGTCAGCTTATCTGCAGTTGTTATGAAGATTTCCGAGATTTTTTAGCTCACTTGCATAATTCTTAATCAAAAATGGAATCTCTAAAGTTCATTCGTTAGTTCGAAGCAGTTATTACCCTAAGGATATCATCATTCGTGTCAGTTGATTCTGCTTCATCGTTAATAGTCAATTCGCATTACACATTTAGTTCTAGCGTGAACTTTGTTTTTTAAAGTGGTCATAATGCCCTGCCAATTACCGAGTAGAAAACGCTTTCAATAAATTGATGATCTGATTCAAATGAAAGTTTGATCCGCTATCATCCGGATGACGCTCGAAAAACAAAATTTATTACCTTTTTGTAAGGTAATTTCGGACTTTTCAATCTTTCCTTATATGGGCCACTGTTGTGCTTTTCATTCTTCTTCTTCTCGCGTTTGTTTGCACTTTTAGACCAATAATTAATTCCTCAATAAATTTTGATCTCAAAGCCGATTAAGAATATCAGAAATCTTTCGGACTAAACTTTAGAATCGTATATGCATACAGTTTTTAATATTTTTTAATTGGCTATTAAATCATAATATTAAAGAAACTATATTATGTACATGCTATTTATTATAATATCCTGCAGCCTTTGCGTAAATTTTTTACGTACTTTATGAGATACATAATTCAGTTAACTCGTAAATTCACAAATAAACTAGAAACTAATCACTATAATCAACAGTGCTTAGTGTCATACTTAAACAAACGAAACACGATTACCGAACGACTTTAACGATATATTAATAAATTTATTACTAATGTTACCTTTTTGGTTTTTAGAGCAATCAAAATTTCGTAGTGCAGAATGATTTCTTATTTCACACATTTGTAAAATATTCTACAAGATCTTTCATGAGTAAGGCATACATTTCCGTGGCTTTGAATAAAAGCAGACTGCATCTGTCTAATGCAAAAATGTATTACATAGGCGATTTTATTTCGGTTTTCAAATCTCCCGCGCTCGAGATCTTGCGCTGATTGGTCAAAGGCTTCGAAACTCAGAAGGCGTGCGCAAAGACGTCTAACCTAATTATGAAATAAGGTTATGTTCCGCAGGGTTCAACGCTCATTTCAAATAAATAAATAGTCATGAGTTGAAAAAAGTGTAACACAAGATTAAAAAGTGTTCACAAATACTTTTCATAGGTGCATAACGTATTTTTTATAAATTGGAGTTGGTTTTCACTAATGTAACGGTACATGAGTGATATTTGTCGTTTGACAAGTGTCAAAAGCATTGTAATTCGAACTCAATTAATTAATTAAAGTGAATATATGCAGATTGGAAAAGATTAATTAGTAATACAATCTGCTGCTTTACTCATTGAATGAAATATGGGAATCAAACGCTTTTGACGACAAGAGTATCGATAAATATCATCAACTGTAAGTTTCTTTTTTTAAATAATCACTGCAAATACTAGTGCTCGGATTGATTTATGTTTATAACAAATTTGATGTATACCAATTATTGCATTGCGCCTTGAAGGAATACCAGCTATTTACAAGTGAGATAAATACTTTCATACTTTCAAAACGCAATAATATATCGTAAGTTTAATTCAATTCTTAATATTTTCTTATTTAGACTTTTGTTCTTTTCCACAGATTCATAAATGTTTAATCATAGCTACAACAACAAAAAATGTAATTCGTATGTTTATAAAAATTGCCGCGTAGAATCTGCGAATAAAATTATGACAGTTAAGAAGCGGCGAATTATTCCTATAAACTGGGTGTCCAGCGACCTGGAAAAACTGGACTTCTCCTAAAATTTTTTACGAGAACCTTAAGTTAATTTTGTTATCTTTTGAAATACTTATTTTATTGAAATACGAAAAGTAATTTCAATCTTTTATTCTATTAAAAAAGAAACATCTTATTTCAAAAAAATCTTGCTACTAATTTAAGATATAATTTATCTTTTATTCATTACAGAATAAATACAGAGTTTTTTTAGGCATGTTTTGTACAGTGTACCAATTATTTTATACATTGAAATGAACAGATTTCAATATTGCGAATAATTCTATAAGTTTTTTATTTTGTCTCCGCTAATATAGAATGTTAAAGTATACATTTTTTCAATTTTTTGTGATATTTACACTACCGCAGGAATTTATGAGATCGATTGACGCCAGCACTATTAAAAATCACGGCTGGCTTTAAACCACGATAACTCAGCGAAAAAAGATAATGGGGCATTTAAAAAAAAAACAGTTAGAAAGCCTATGAAATTCCACGTATAGTAATGTCAAACAGATTTTTTTTAATCTGCTAAAGGGAATATAGCACGAGATAAGTTTTTAAAAAAATCTAGATTTTCTACAATTTTGTGCCTCGACTTCAACTTTTGGCATGACCTAGGAAAATTGTTGCAAAAATCTGAAAATTATACGGCGTAGAGCCTAAAATTTTATCTTTAATTTAGGCCGAAAAACCTTTTAAAATCTTTATCGGTTCCCGAGATACGATTATAAATGTACAATCGTATCTGAGTTGAGTTTTAGTCGACGATCACGGTTCTCGGCCGGTCTGCTGATCACCTCCTTCGTTGAGGCA
>JAAAKG020148727.1:0-10194 GCA_010014905.2 Druon quercuslanigerum | reverse complement strand
CAAAAAATGTTAATAGTTGTAATTATTATTTATATAATATTATTAAAATTTATTAATTATTCGATTTATCGCAGATACTGCTTTCTTGCGAACATCAAGGCTGCTTTCTGAGGTCCGGTGTTTGCAGGAAAGCAGTTTCTACAGATGCGGCGTTTTTGCGTAATTTCGTTTCACATTTTTTGCGGTATCTGCATTTTGTATAACCAATTTAACAATTTATTTATTTTTTTTTCAAAAATGAGAAGATCGAGTAACGATGCAAGTCATGGAAATAAAGGTTAAAGTAAAAAGGAAGAAAAATCAAATTGTTCGTTTTGAAAAGTTTCGGTGAAAAAAAGACAATTTATTATGTCTGTTATTAATCAAAAATGGAAAAAAGTCGTAAACATCCAACCATGATTAAAACACAAAAGAAAAAAAACATTAAGAGCAAAACAAATAAAATATAAGTAAATAAATAAATAAGGGCAAAACCCCGATATCACTGTTGGAACGTGGCGACGAGTGACTAAGCGACTAAAGAAGATCACCTATAAATTAGTCAAGAACGATAAAAAAGTTTTAATAGTACACTGCAGTCCCGCAAGAAAAGTTCCCGTTATAAAGGAAAAGGTGGTCGAAGGGGACAAGAGAGTGACGCCGTTAGGTCAGCGGATTAACTCCACAACAGCGCAGGTGTGTATGAAAAAAGCGGGCCATACCTTCTGCGGTTAATCGTCTTGTCTGCTTAAATCAGCTGCAAAAATGTCGCAGGCCATTCATTTGAGTTCGATTCCAGTCACTTAGTGATTTACGTTGTGCCCTTTACGAAAAGGTCTAAAGAAAACCAGAGAAAACGTTTATTTTTCCAAGAAAAAAAAGCTTTTAGACGAAATGAAATCAGATGCTTCAAAACAGTTATTTTTAAAGAAATATGCCATCTCTGAGAGCATGTTCAAGTCAGTGAGAGCTGGCTGATATTTTTTAAGAAGAAACTGGTAATGCTTATCCTTAGAGATTGAATTTTTTTATTTTATTGATCTGGAACAAAATTTGCGAACCAAGAAAAAACTAAAAATGACCAGGAATTTTTTCTGATTAAAACGACCACCCTAATATATTTACATGCATGCTTAAAAATAAGTACTTTTATCAAGTTTGATTTTCGACCACAAACATTGTCACGCTTATTATGACATTACAAAACCAAATTGCGAAAATACAAACACAAAATATTTTTAAGACGAAACTCCAAAAGAAATGATTCAGACGCCCCTGATTGTTTATGGTGCGGCGAGTCCCGAGATAGTACGAAGAAGATAAAGGTTACCTCCGAAACAGCTTCTATAGCGGGTCTGCAGTGTAATTTTAAATGAGCGGTCTACACGAATATTGATTTAAACAGTTTTCTTTGTTTATCCCGGCTTGCGGCTTTTGTAGATACTGTTTTCTTAAATATCACGGTAGATAAGTACTTACCGTACATACTCACAAGAAGATATTGAAGTACTTATGAACAATTGAATAAATGTGAGGTATGAGATACCTTCGAAGTAAATATGGTTTATTTAAATAAATATCTATTTAAATATCGTCCATGTCATCTAATTATAATTAAACAATAGAAATAAAACATTTAAGGAAAATCAACATTTTATACCATTTCCACTATGTAATTATTCAACCATTCTTCAAAATTTCTAGTTAAAATAAAATGTATTCTTCCTGAACTTCATTCAAAGGTTTTTTTGTAGTACTAAGTGGGTTTTAAATTTTATTTTCTTCTAAAAATAAAGTTGTCTTTCCTTTCGAATTTTGTTTACTTAACAAAATTGGATAACGAAATTAATGAAAATCCATAAGTATTCGGGTATTAGAGCATCTACTGTAAAATGAGACTGTATTCCCGATCGCCCCAAAAAACTAAAAAAAAACAATTAAAATGTTGAATTACCTTTTTCCATTACTATTATTGGTAGCGCACTTTGATCTAAACTTCCTTTATCACTTAAAAAAAGCGTGCACTCCAAAGAAAATCACGAGACAAAAACCTCTCTTTCTTAGCTCTAGTCATAAGCTGCGAGGCAAAAACAGCTGTTTTCTCGAATTGCCACAAACTTACATTTTTTCTAAAACGATAGCAGGACTTTTTCATTGATATTTCAAGTAGTTACTTACAATATTAAAGTATTTAATAAAATTTTGCTTGGAAACGATAGAAATGCATATAATTTTCTAAAATAACATAATGACAGTTTTCGACTATCATCGGGTACTGTTCAAGTAACAGCTCCACTACCTTAACTGTTCATTAAAACAAATTTCACAGAATTTTAAAATTAGAATTATTATTGAATGTGATATTATGAAACTGTTCTGATAATGCCAGGCACTTCATTATTCCAGTACGTTATTCAAAACATAAATTCTTGATACGTCATTATTACTGGATTTGTGATACGGCTATTCAGAATCCTCTCCACGTATACAATAAATCGTAAAACTGTGATCAGCTATATAATAGATGAACAAATTTCACTAGATTAAACACAAATGGGTATTAAAAATGTATAGCTTTTCATTTTATTACCGAGATCTTTTTCATTCAAGCAAATGTAGTACATCATTAATCGATAGATAATAATTTTGCGCATGGTGGTCTGGGCAGTTTGATTTTTTTTTATAATCTTCATAAATTGCATCATTAATCTTTGCATATCTGGCCGAATGCAAATACATTACACACTACAATAAATGACGAAAATAGCCACACCACCTGCCGAAATTTTTATATAAATTTATGTATACGAACCAAATGAAGTAAGTATTATTCAAACTCAAACTGACCGCAGCAAAGTGAGAAAAAATTCTCTATCGTTAAAACAAGAAACAAACCGAGTCTAAAAGTCGGAACAGTCTGTACGTTTAGGTACGTTAATAACATGGTCGAGTCTAAATGTACGGAGCTATCAGGAAGGAGGGGAGCTGTAAAGGAGAAAGGAGCCTGGCTTGATACATTGTTAAACATTAAAACACTGTGAAATATTGTCAGGACATAATCAACACAAAACTTTTAAAAAATTTAGCCCGCTAAAAAATATTATCGATATTATCTGATAACAAAAACTATTTTCAAACTTTGCTTACCATTTTGAGGATATATGTGTGAAACTATAATTCAGGTGTGAGAGTGGTTAAATTTGATCTTTTTTCTTTTAAAGGAAAGTTTTTATTATTTTTCTAGACAAATTCAAATTGAAAGTTTACATATTTTCAATCGTAAAGTCTGTCGACGTAAGTTTAAGCAATCAAAAACTTCAGCTGTTAGAATTTTCGAATTTTATATTTTTCCTTATGAAGGAAAGTTTTTAACATCTTTCTAGATAAGTCCATAATGAATGTTTTCATATTCTTAGTCGTAAAGTTTACCGATGTAATTTGAAGCAATCAAAAACTTCAAAATAAAGGGTTGATTGTAAGTCCTGTAAAAATGGTAAATATAGAAGGCCAGTAATTAGTCACATCATAACGTTCAACTGTGACATGGCTTACTAAAAAAGAATTCATCTACTGAGGTGCTTTGTTTCAAGTGAAAATATCAAGTAAAAATTCATATAATTATTATTGCCGAAGATATTTTTTGGGGCATTTAATATTTATGTTAAATATATTTTTTAAATATGGGGTTTTTGTTAATATGATTTTAAAATAAGCTAAATAAAACAATTGTATTGTTTGTTGAAAGTAAGAAATTTAAATAATAGTCTAATATGTCTTTACGAATATCACTTCACTGTCAGAGTTAACGTTTTTTATACTTTATTTTAAAATATACCTAATACTTATACCTAACTGAAAAACATTTTAACATTAAACTAAAATTATACAAATATTCTATATTTTTTCTTTTTGTTTAATAAAAACTGTTTTTCAAGCTCGAAAAATAAGGTAAAATAATAGTGATAAAGCTTTGTTTGGAAATAAAAAAATCAACAATCTGTAAAAGTGATGAATTCGGCGCAAAATCAACTATATCAAGAAGCAACAAGTCAGTTTCCTCGCTTGGCACAAGACTAATTCCCCATCTTCTCTACTGTCTGGCTTGTCCTAGAAAGTGGCGACCACTACTGGGTTCGAGATAAAGTGTTTTGTGGTCTCCGTGATGTCGTTTTCCTGTGAAATTTATAGCAAAATGAAAGCTTTTGCTGAAATGGCCAACGTTAGGAATAAATGAGCCTAGAAAATGGACGAAAGGTAACGTTCTCGACGTACCAACAATTCTCTGAAAGGGAAAAAGGAACAATATAAGAGGAAAAAAATACAAAGAAAGCAAAATGAACTGACATGGAACGAAAGCATAATGCTAACAACCTTTCGAAGCCGGAAAGACAAAATGTCGATTATTTCCTCCAAATACTTTCAACTTGAGAAAACATATAACAATTATCATTACAATTTAAATATTTTTAAGCGGACATAAATTGTACAAATTCTGCAAGAAGCTAAAATGTGAAATTGTGCATTTTAAAGAATATATTTTCAGCTTCAAATAATGAAAGATATCTTTAAAATTATTACTAAGGTGGCTCGAAAAAATGTTTATAAAATCGAGAAGAGACTAATAAAATTTCGCGAATCGAAAATTTTTTAAATAGTCGTGATAATGAAGAGGCATTGCTTTTATGTGTAAACTATTGCTGATTTCTTTAAATCTCCACGATTCAAAACTCTTTGAATACGAAAAAGCGGGTTTCATGGTATTAAATAGCTTATGGCTTTTCTATTCCTACAATTTACATTTGCTAAATTTTTAATGATAAAATTAAACAATTTTACAATCGTTAGCAATCAGATATTTACACAGGAACTCAAATTAATAACTAAATGAAAAGTGTTTTCTATAAAGATATACGACTGCAGTCATATATAGGAGTAGCTGATTATCCTGAAAATCAACTAATCCTAATTTTTTGGCAGTGAATCAAGCTGCATATAAAGTTCATAGTATAATAAATTTTTTTTACTTTGTGAAATTAAAGTCCATGTTCATTGTTTAAATTTGCAGGTATACTCATTAAGAAGTAATTTTCAAAAATTTGGATATGCTTTATACAACAAATTTTTATCAGGAATATGAAAGCAGTACTGTTTGTGAGTATTTAAAAAATTTTCCTGGTAATTTTGGAAAAAGGACAAGGAAAACCTTTAAATATTTGATAATTGACTAATTTTCACGATTTGGACTTCGATGGACTTCATAATTTAATTAGAAAGTAGAGATGCTTTTCCGGCCAACACACATAATTCACTTTAAATAGTCATCTAAATACATAGCTGAAGTATATTACGATAATATTATAACGTTTGGAAAAGCGAATTCCGGAATATAGCGATACTCATTATTCTCATTGCTTTCTCATATATTAATACTATGTAAATGATTTTGCTGATTTATATTCAGATTGGATATTCTGTCCGTATTGAATAATAACTTTTCGCTGGTTATTTTTATAGTCATTCAAAGGTGATTATCATTACATATTTAGTACACTCATTACTTAAATATTAAACTTTTCACCGAACATGTGTCATGTACCCCAATTTGTAATATATACATACTAACTCGTATTTGTCGGATTTTAATATATATTTTTGGAGCAAGTTTGTCAGAAATAACTTTATATTTCCGTGAAATATACTATTCTGTTAGGGAAGGGGGATAACATGTCAGCGATCGCAAGAAAGGGACCGGCCACGGGAGAGTGATCAATTCTCTTATTCAGTTTTTTTATGATTGTGAAGCGCACTTAAAGCTATTGGCGCAAGCATCCACAATTTAGATCGTACAATTTGGCTTGCATTTACCAGATATTTACTTCATAGATTTACCTAAGTAGTAAAGAAAACTTATCAAATAACTTAAATATGGTATGCTAACTAAGCCTCATCACTGAATTAAAAAAAACTGCATACTCAGAAAAATTTCCTAATGAATCAGAACGATGTTTCTTGACACAAATCGAATTCCCTGTTAAATTTAAGGTCAAAAGGAATTTCATTTGCCTACGAAAAATGTTTTTGCAGCAAACATTCACTTTTTGCGACAAATTCGACTATTTTTGCAGTAAAATAACTCTCCTTGTGTAAAAAAGATATTCAACAATTTCAAAACAAAACAAACAAGAGGAACGTTGATAAAGGAAATTTTTGGGTTTCAATCGTGTACAAAAAAAAACGAATTTTGCCGACGTTTCATGAACATTGCAGTTCACTTCTTCAGGGCTGACCTGAAACTGAGGTTCCAGGTTATGTTGTTCTTATGTATACTCTCTATGATGCCTGTGATTGGCCAGAGCGCCCCACCATGGAGACAGGACGCACCTAATTGGCCATTCAAGTCTTATTAAAAAAATCCGGGAGGACAGAAAGCCAAATCGGATTGGTATTATAACCGTTGCCCCTATTGATGTTGTTAGGGTGCTTTAAGATTTTTATTGCTTCTCTATGTTTTCTTGGAAAAATATTGTGTTTTTGCGATGAGGGTTGTTTTATCAAATAAAATGTTATGTCCTGTTTCGATATGATATTCAGCTAGTGCTGATCGCGTAAAAATATTTTAGTCTGACTTTACTCTCATGTTCATTTATACTTTGGCTCACCGCTCTTCCGGTTTCTCCAATATAGACTTTGTCACAAGAACAAGGGATTTTATATACTCCTGAATCACTGAGAGGTGCCTTTTCGTCTTAAGGGTTGTTTAGAAGTTGTCCTATTTTCGCAGGTGATTCAAATGTGGTTTGGATGTTGTGTTTGTTGAGAATTCTTCCTATTTATGCTGTGACACCTTGGATGTAGGTTAGGACGGTGGACCTAACCTACTAGTTGTTTTGAATTGTTATCTTGGGTGTATTTTCTCATTGCTTTATCAATTTTTTTGATTGTATGATCGCTCTGTATTAGGATTTGTTTAACGTTTTGTAATTCGCTTTGTATTAAGGAGTTAGCTCTGTATACAAGGGAGTTGATGACCGATTATTCTTGAGGTAAGTGATGGTGAGAGGAAGCTTCATGTCCTAATGTATTATACGATTTTTTGTAAACTAGTACGTCCAAGAAAGGAAACTTTCCGTTTTCTTCAATTTCCATGGTGAATTGGACATTAGGATGTAATTGATTGATGAAATCGAAAAACTTATTTATTTCATTTAGTCCATGTCGCCAGATGCCGAAAGTGTCGTTCACATAACGGAACCAAAATTTCTGTTTAAGCTGGGATTTATTGAAGATTTTGGTTTCTAGATATTCCATGAAGATGTCGGCTATTGCAGGTGAGATTGGAGATCCCATTGCTGGTGCTAAGGTTTGTTCATAGAATTGGTTTTTGAAAGAGAAATAAGTATTATTGAGGCAGTGCTCTATCAAAGGTATGACCTCGGAGGGAAAGTTTGAAAGAGGTTTAATAATATCAATTGTATCAGAGATTATAACTTTCGTAAAGAGAGATGTTACGTCGAAACTCACTATGATGCCTTGGGGTTGAATGCAAATCTTTTGTATCTTTTTGATAAAGTCAAAAGAGTTGTGGACGTGAGTAACAGAGTTTCCTATGAAAGGATTCAGTTCATTTGCGAGGAAGCGTGCTAGCTTGTCAGTAGGTGAGTTTATTGCGCTGACGATCGGCCTGAGTGGAATGTTGTTCTTGGGGATTTTTGGGATTCTGTAAAGTCTTGGACAGATAGGATTAATAGGTATAAATTTACATATTTTTTCTCTGTCAAGTTTAGTGCTTTTCAGAAGACTGACTATTGTTTTTGTGGGGTCCTTTTTAAGTTTTTTGTATGTATCGTCAGTTAGAAGGTTCATGATTTTGTTGTTATAGTTTTCTATATTCATAATTACTGTTATGTTGCCTTTATCTGCGGGTAATATTATAATTCCTTTATCCCGATTGAGTTCTTTAATTGCGGTCTTTTCTTGTTTTGTTAAGTTTGAGGAGGGCATTTAGGCTTGGCGGAAAATTTTGTTCGTCCTACGTCGTATGTCATTCGCTTTTTCGGGTGGAAGGGTATAGATTGTTGATTCCAAATTACTGATGATTTCTTCTTTCGCGATTTTGGAGGGAGCTACTGCTCGTTTACACTTTTACACTCCTACTGTGTCCTTTAGATAAGACTGAAATCATTTTATTGCTTAGAGGCTGGTCAAAAAAATTTTTTACTGCGTTAGTTAGTGGTGTTGGCCTCACTGGAAGTAAGGTGTCAAATTTTATTTTTTGTTTTTGTGTTTGAAGATCCACCAGGATTGGTCAAATGACATGCGGTCTAATGTAGACCAAATGTCAAATCTGAGATTATTTGATAGGAAAAGATGAAGTTTTATTACTTTTTTTGGAACAGAAAACCAAAAAATAAAATTTGACACATTACTTCCAGTAAGGCCAATACCACTAACTAACGCAGTAAAAAACATTTTTGACCATCCTCTCAGCAATAAAATGATTTCAGTTTTATCTAAAGGACAAAATTTTGCAGTAGCTCCCTCCAGAATCGCGAAAGAAGAAATCATCAGTAATTTGGAATCCACAATGTATACCCTTCCACCCGAAAAATCAAATGACATACAACGTAGGACGGTCAACATTTTACGCTAAGCCCAAATGCCCTTCTCAAACTTAACAAAACAAGAAAAACCGCAATTAAAGAACTTAATCGGAATAAATAAATTATAATATTACTTGCAGATAACGTCAACACAACAGTAATAATAAATAAAGAAAACTATAACAACAAAATCATGTACCTTCTAACTGACGATACATACAAAAAACTTAAAAAGAGCACCACAAAAACAATAGTCACTAAAACAAAAACGCTTCTTAAAACACTAAACTTGACAGAGAAACCATATCTGAATTAATAACTACTAATCCTATCTGTCCAAGACTTTACAGAATCCCAAAAATCCACAAAAACAACATTCCACTCAGGCCGATCGTCAGCGCAGTAAACTCACCTACTGACAAGCTAGCACGCTTCCTCGCAAATGAACTGAATCCTTTCACAGGAAACTCTGTTACTCACGTCCACAACTCTTTTGACTTTATCAAAAAGATACAACAGATTTGCATTCAACCCCAAGGCATCATAGTGAGTTTCGACGTAACATCTCTCTTTACGAAAGTTATAATCTCTGATACAATTGATATTATTAAATCTCTTTCAAACTTTCCCTCCGAGCTCATACCTTTGATAGAGGACTGTCTCAATAATACTTTCTTTTCTTTCAACAACCAATTCTATAAACAAACCCTAGGAGAGGTGAGACAACTTAGCGGCGCCACTAACGAAAAACAACATGCCATATAATGCATATTTTTTTGCTATTTTTTTGCTATTTTTTACACAAAAAAAAAATTTTTGCTCTCTTCGTTTTCAAGAAAACAAGGCGCTGCTAGCTTGCCGTCAACTCAGCGGCGCCATCTACAAAAATCATCAAATTTAGTAAAATAACTAGGCTAGATTTTTTTGCTATTTTTTTGCTTTAAAATGCGCTTTTCAATGTGATATGTAACACTTTCTTAAAATTAACCATTATTTTCAAAAACCAAACCCTCTGCACCACACAAATAAGAATATGTCAAAAAATAATAGTTTTCAGAATCCTACACCATCAATAGAATCTCTGATTTTTTGGCTCCTCAAAAATACCCACTTCGATTTTTTGGCTTTAACTCTTAACGATAAAAATCAACCCCTCTGAACCACGTAGACATTACTTTATTAAAAAATAATCTTTTTCATAATTTTGCACTGCCAACAGAGTCTCCCATTCTTTGGCTCCCCGAAAATACCCACTTCGATTTTTAGGCTTCAACCATTAATGATGAAAAGCAACCCCTCTGTACCACGTAGAAATTAATTGGTTAAAAAAAAATCTTTTTCAGAATTTTGCACTGGCAATAGAATCTGTGCTTTTTTGGCTCCTCGAAAATACTCACTTCGATTTTTTGGCTTTAACCCTTAACAATAATAAGAAACCCCTCTCTACCACGTGGACATTACTTTGTTAAAAAATAATCTTTTTCAGAATTATGCACTGCCAGCAGAGTCTCTGATTTTCTGGCTCCTCGAAAATACCGACTTCGATTTTTTGGCTTCAATCATTAACGATAAAAAGCAACCCCTCTGTACCACGTAGACATTACTTTGTCAAAAA
>JAAAKG020148725.1:0-31992 GCA_010014905.2 Druon quercuslanigerum | reverse complement strand
CATACAGGTTTCTCCATTGTATTTCTATCCGTGAAAATTCAAATCCAGAAATTACTGAAAGCTAAAGTGTTTTTTCGTGGGAAAAGTAATTATCACTTTAGGATATATTTGTCTTCAAATCAATATGACTGAACAGAAACAACAGTCTGAAACCTCACAAGCGGATTCGTGCAACACAATTGTTGCAGGCGCGTCAAAAATGAGAGACAGTAAAAAAGAGAAATTTCGACCCATGACAAAGGTAATATTAAAAAAAGGAGTTTCTACATGTGCTGAAAAAATCCGGCTAATCGTACCGAAATTTTGGTGCAAACAGCCCCTTTTCCTGATCCTGCTATTTGTACCGAAATTTCGTTACACGTAGCCACAGCCTTCATGAGCTTCGCAAGTCGTCCCGAATTTTTCGGACGAATAGTCTATCCCATTTTCTTTCTCCCCGACTTTTTCGGGAAAACTAGACACACTCTTTTTTTAAAAAACGAATTTCAATGTAAAATTCGATAAAACGAAAAACTGATTCATGTAACGAAAACAACCTGACATTCAGGTTCATCGAAATTTTAAGTAAATCACAAACATAGGAGAGTTATTTATGTTTAAAGATTACAGAAAAATGTTACGTAGTCTTGTTCCTCATTAGCTCATTACTTCCCGACAGATGCAAGGACGTGATAATATTCATATGAGTATGTTTGTAACGGTCCCGAGAATACTGTTACGTTTGTTTTAGAATAGCCGCACCGAAAAGTACAGCGTTTTTTTTTTATTAGAATGAATGAGCACAAGGGTGACAGTCGAACTGCCGACATGTATTCGTTGTTAGGCTTATACAGTACCCTCCCACATATCGCACTATCGCTTATCGTGACTTCCCCTACTCGCTTTTATCCCACTACCGACTTTTCAAAAGATGTTGACATTCAGTGTAACCTATTTAATAAGTTAGTTTCAAATCATCAATGGCTATCAATTCTAGAAAAAAAATTGAGCCCAAGTCGTTTTATATGGAAACACATTCCTTTCCAGTCCAGAGTACTCAATTTTTTATTTTCTTATGAATAAAACTTGTAATAAACCATACAGATTTTAGTAGTAGCATGTAAAATGAACGTAATAACCTTCTAATGTTTTCTACTACATGTTTACTCAACTGTCAAATTTTGACATTACCTTTTTTTGATGTGAAGGGAGAGCATACATAACGCGAAGCCCAGTCCCAGCCTCTCGCGATAAGTGGGAGGGTACTGTATAGCTAAGTTTGTACGCCAGTAGCCTCGTTTATCTATTCATTAGGTGGGACCTGTGGCTTCTTTACATGTTTACGAAGCATGTAATTAAAACTTCTAGTCTTCATTTATACCTATAATATTTTTTCAGATTTGAAGTCCTCTTTAAAATATGCTGACCGCATATCCTTGAGAATTTTCTATCTATATATTCTTCTCCAATCATTTGACTTATTATTTGTTCCCATTTTTTCTGGAATTCTGCATCTGCCAAGAAGTAATGAGTACCTAATGAGGAACAACACTGTTCGGAACATTGTTTCATAATCTTTCCACATAAATCATTTTCTGCACGATTTGTGATGTTCTTAAAATTGACATCCCCCTAAATGTGAGGTTATGTTTTGTTTATATGGATCAGTTTTTCGTAGGAGACTGGCTCTCCTACAAAAGCCTTTAGAATAAATGTATCGAGGTTTGACTGTGGCCGAGTGGCGGTGCTGAGTATATTTTCAGGCCGACAATTATTCAAATGCATTGGGAAAATACAAATGTAATTGATTTTTAATTGTTAAAATGTGTTTTTTTGACAAATATTTTCTCTATTTTTGTCTGAAAAAATTACTAATAAAAATGTAAGAAAATGTTTTTTGATGAGTAATTAAGAATACACTTTTCACAATGTAAAAATAATAATTCTACAAAGTGAAAATTACATTAATAGCACATGTAAATATTTGTAACTGTGAAAAAGTACATTTATAAGAATTACACAGCCCCACAAAAAATCTGCAACTTGAGCTAAAGCAACGTACCCATACGGTTTTGAGGCTGCTAAATCTGAATCCGGATTCAGTTTGAGCCCATTAGATCAAGATAAATGTCATGTGAAGGTAAAGATGAAGAAAACCTTTAGATCGGAGAATACCTCTACTCTTAAGAAGTTTTTAGAATCGCTGAAACCGAATCCGGAATAATATTGACACCGTTAGGTCAGGATCAAGGTTAAGTAAAGGTAAAAATGAAAATAAAAACCATTGAATCGGCGTGGACCACTACTTTAAGTCTTGTTTGGCGTTGATAAAACCGTATCCGGGGTAATTTCTATAGCAGGTCGGGATGAAGGTCATCGCAAGGTCAAAATTTAGAAAACCGTGAAATTAGAAAAAACCTCTTAGACGTTTTTGGGGTCGCTCACCCAAATGCGGGGTTTGACTCCATAAGTTCGATTCCATGGTTTTCTGAATTTTTACCTTAGGATGACCTTCATACCTACCTGCTGATGTAAAATGACCCCGGAATCAGATTTAGCGACTCCAAAAATGTCTTAAAATTATGATTCACACCGAGTAAATGGTTTCTTCTCATTTTGACCTTCACTTGAACTTGATCTTGATCTGATGGCGCCAAATTAACCCCGGATTCGGATTTAGCGTCCCCAGATACGTCTGAGAGTAGAAGTTTTCTCGATCCAATGGTTCTCTTGACTTTTACCTTCAATTGACAGTGATCCTGACATGATTGGGCCAAACTGACCCCGGATTCGGATACAGCGACTTCAAAAACGTATAGGTATGATAGCTTAGCTCGGGTTGCCGAACTATTTTTTGTGTGGCTGTGTTAATTATGTCACAAAAAATATCTGTTGACACAAATCAGCCGAATATTTCTAACGCTTCAAATTATAAAGAATAGGATTCATAAAATAAATAAATATTGATAAAGTTGTAAAATAAAAAGTGCATTTGTGAAGAATATTTTCAAGAAGAATTTAAATGAATTTATAAACTTTTAAAATTTTTTGATAACAACTTTAATAAAATATTTTCTTAACATAAATTAAACTCTGGTGAGTAGTAAGCTCCCCTATTCCTAAGTTTTCGGTGTGAAATTCCACCACTATGTAATAACCAGGAGACCGATCACGCTGTAGAAACTGGATCGAGTTTTGAAAGCGGTATCTGCACTTTAACAGAAGTATTGGAGTATGCGCACTGCGATCTATTTCTTTTAACGGAAGAGATAGTAAATCGCATATGCTACTACTTTCGACGCCCGAGGGATGGTAATAAAGGTGTAGTATGCACCGTCAAAATGCATTTGACGAGCCATTAGACGAAAAACGAAAAAAAAATTGTTTTTCAATATATCGATAGATTAAGAATCACCATATTCAATGCAAAAATCAGAAAAATTGTATGTGAGATACTTCCTTTTTAATGGAGCCTGGCAGCGAAGGCTGAAGAACATGCTTTCTGGCAAACTGTGGATTAGGGTGGTTCACAAGAAACTTGTTTTTCTTTTTCGGCTGCCGAATCGCGAGAGTTTGTTTCTCTGGGTGAGATAATACACTCCTAATTTTTTCTGAATAAAGAAACATGTTAGTGGTTGCAAGCATCCAATTTACGTAAAAACTAAAATTTTCGAAGTTTTACAATTTTTAAAAATTTACATATTTATTTAGAGCAATATCCTATGCATGAAAATTGTAGCTAATAAGAAGGAAACAACTTTCACTTCGTGTGCGATTGAAAAAAAACTTAGCGGCGGTAAAATCCTACTGATAGAAATCTGTGCATATTCACTGAAGATTTCTTTGCTTAGAGAAGCTTCAGAGAAATTCTCCGCAGGCATTCGGGTAGATATTTTTAAAGGTCCAGGTAGCTCCTTTAAATGGTTTGCAGGCTTTAAAATATCTTTGCCGAATTTTAAATAAGAATACGATCATGAATAACAAGCGGAGGGGCTGAAATTGAAATAAGAATGCGATCATAAATAACAAGCGGAGAGACTATCTCAATAGATTGACCGACACCCAAGGGTCCCTTGTTAAGCTTTCGGATTAAAATTTAGAAATAGATTTTTTAAGTTCAAAGATACCAGCCTAAAACTATAATTCGGAATCTACTGGTTTTGATTATTTCAGATAACTAAATTTTTTTTAATGTTTAAAATTACAATTAACATAACGTATCTCTTAAATGGAATGAGATACCCCACAGCAGACAAGATTTTTGAAATCAACTCCGAATAGTATATTAGTATATGAGTTATAATTATGAAATATGTATAATGAGAAAATTCATTAATTAAAAAACAGTGTGAATAATTTAAAGAAAAATTTAAAAAGGGAGTCGAATTGGCGACGACTAACTACTGTAAATAACTCTACCCGCCCGGAACGTGACGAATACAATAGGATCGTTATATGACTGTCGCATCACTCTTAAAAGGACCTCGAAAAGGACCCAAATCTCTCAGACTGTCTCGAAGACTAAAATGTTTCAAATCGACTCTGATAATACCTCAAATGGGCCAGGCTATTTCGTCAGAAATAACTCTAAAATTTCTCTTGGTAGAGAAGGCATAGAAAGTGCGATTTCTTACCTTCTTTGATAAGAATGTAAAAATCGGTCAAAAATTGTAAGAAATGTTGTTTGTCAGTTGACTTGTGCGGAAAAAACCATGAACACATCTTTGGGTAGCCCAAATGTTGGGTAAAATGTGATAAATTGATGTCTTCGAGAAGCTCAATTGTAATTCCATGAATTTTAATGAAGATTTTGGCTGATATTGAATGAATTCATGCACAGTTTTCATGGAGTCTGCGGTAATCATGGCTATCGGTTGGCCAACATGTTGGTCGTCATTTATGTTCTCACGACCATTTTTAAACCGCGAATATCAGTAAAGAACTCTGATGCGGGATAAACAATCATCACCATTAACTTTGTTCATAAATTGCAACGTTTCGGTATAAGTTTTAACAAGTTTAAAACAAAGCTTAACATTAGCTCTTTGTTTGATGCTCATTTTTTTACTGTTGACACAAACATACTTTCTGTCACTTTTGACGCAAATACTCCGCTTACAATGATCCAAACGTCATGAAGGGACTCCGCACAATTTACATTAAAATTCAGCCCTGGTAAAATTGCCTGAAATTGCAATATAATATAGTTCAAAGCCTCCTGATAAAAAAATCCTAATGGGAACTTGCCCAAACAATCAAGTTTTCGAAATAGGTGGGGGTGAACGAGAAAAATATGACCACACGTGCATCTAATATCCCGCTTGAAACTTGAAGATGAGGTGCAGATTTGTCAATAAACTGTGATCAGCACAATCACTGACATTACAAGAAACACTGGTAAGACCAGTTCAGTTAATAAGGGCAATACAATGGTACTGTCCTGGCAATAATGGGAGAAATCATGACGCTGTCCTGGCAATAATGGGAGAAATCATGACGCTGTCCTGGCAATGTAAAGACTCTTCGAAATATTAAAGGTGGAAGACAGTTCAATGAATGAGTACAAGACTGTAGATCATTCCAATTATCAAAGGAAAATCCAGTCCAGCTACTAAAGGCAATGTAATGGGCCTGTCCTGGCAATGTGAAGATTTTTCAAAAAAATGAAGGCAAAAGACCTTCTGGACAGCTAAAGATATTTTGTAGTCCAGATAATTGACTGGACTAATAACATGTCTTGCATTTGTTGGTTGGACTAATTTATAGTCTTGTCTTAACCGAATGGACTAATAACATGTCTTGCCTTTGTTGGTTGGATTGATTTATAGTCTTGTCTTAACCGACTGGATTAATAACATGTCTTGCATTTGTTGGTTTGACTGATTTATAGTCTTGTATGAACCGACTGGACTAATCACATGTCTTGCTTTTGTTGGTTGGACTGATTTATAGTTTTGCCATAACTGACTGGACTAATAACATGCCTTACCTTTGTTGGTTGGACTGGCCTGTAGTATTGACTTAATTATCTGGACTGCAAAATATCTTTGGTAGTCCAGAATGCATTTTGCCTTGATTATTTTGAAAAATCTTCACATTGCCAGGGCAGTACCATTGAATTGCCTTTAGTAGCTGGATTAGCTTGTTTTTATAATTGGACTGATCTACAGTCTTGTATTCATTGATTGAACTGTCTTCCACCTTTAATATTTCGAACAGTAATTACATTGCCAGGACAGCGCCATGATTTCGCCTATTATTACTAGGACAGCGCCATTTTGTTGCCCTTATTAGCTGGACTGGTCTTACCAGTGTTTCTAGAATTGTCCGTGATTGTGCTGATCACAGTTTATTGAGAAATCTGCACCTCATTTTTTAATTTTTAACGTTGGTTTTTACGACTAAAAACAAAAACTATTTTCTATTTTCATTTGATCAAAAAAAATTCATAAGGATAAATTGTTCGAGTTTCCGATTACTGTAAATATCCGTACATAAAAAAATTAAATTTTGAAACAAATAATCTCAAATATTTTGAAAATGTGCTCACTTTTTGAATTTTTATCCAAAATAGCTGGTTTACGAACTCATTCTTTCTTTTTAGGCCAATTTTATCCAATCTGATGTCTCTCGAAAGTTATCGTGCCTGCAGAATACAGACTACAGACAGACAGAGACCTTCGTAAAAATCGTTTTTTTTTACTCAGGGGGTATCAAAACGTGGAGATTTAATGAAAACAGATAAAGTGAAATTTCACATAAAACCAATACCTTCTCATTTGGATGAGAATGTTAAAAACTCATGAATATTATGACTATTTCTGTAGAGATGGTAATTTACCAGGCCCTCTAAGCCTCCATGCATTTGCTTGTTACAAAGTTTTGATGGCTTTGGGTATGAAGTAATGATGAGACGCACATATATATTGTAGCGCGACATGCAGATTTTAATTTCTGCCATCAGCTGATTTATCATATGCTGTTCAGCGACGGGGATCGACAACACAAACAAAGAAAATTCAACTACACATTGCATCCGTATCAAATATCAAGAGTTTCGCTCAGGCCGCACAGTGTGCCAGAAACGAGAAAAAATTGGTCAAAAGTCTAAATTTAATTGGATTTCCACAAAAATTCGTCCATTGATAATGAATTTGATACAAAACATTCCAAATTCCAAATGGCAGATGAAAAATGTCAAAAAATTGGATTTTTTTTTAAACTTAATAAAGATTTTCAATTTGATATTTTTAAAGATTCTGATAAAAAAAATATTGCAAAAAATTAAATATTTTTTAATAAATGAAAACAAATGTATTTTTTAATCTTACATATCAATACAACGAAATAATAGAAATTTTAGGTTAGTAAGTTGTAGGTTTAACCTAAAATATATTTTCTTCTAATTGTTCGGATTCATTAGAATCGCTTTCGCTGTCATCATGAGATTCGTAATTTTTCTTATCTATTAGTATCAGGAGGTACTAAATTTTCATTAATAATATCTTTTCTGTAAGGAATCACCAATTGCGAAATAAAAATGCATCTTCATCCACATTGCGTTTTTAGAAACCTTTTTGTGATGGAAACAAAAAAGATGGGCATTTGTTTAAAAATTTTCCACTTTTAAATATTTAAAGTGGAATTGGGCAAAATATTAATGTGGAACTAAGATTTTTCCGTGTTATCTTGAAGAGAATTTTCTCAAGACTGACGAAAGTTGTGATTGTAAAAGCAAAAGTAAAATGTTAAGCAAATTTGTTTCGCTGTGTACAGTGAGAGTAAGGTCCAGGAAATATTCTTGGAAAACGTAGTCAATAAGAAAACCATTTTCTTCTTAATATTTATATCTTTGTTGACACTGTGGCATATTGAAACCGAAGTATTAAATATAAGAAAACTTTCCTTAACATAAGAAGGGTAGTGCAGTTTACAAATTACAGTAACTTTGCAGCTATTACCTTCCCGACGCAAATATATTTACGGCACTGTCTCAACTTTAGAGCTGCGAGGTATGTTCGAGGCCTTCGCGAGTCACCTGTCTTATGCAGTTGTGAGCAGATAACAGGCAGATTAAAACTTACCTTTAACAGAAATTCTTACAAATCCGTGTATTTTTTGTTCTAATAAATTTTCAGAATGGTTTTAAAGAAATACGGAACAAGTATATAAAATATTTGAATGTTATAAATAATGGTTAAAATTGATTAAAATAACAATCAAAAACATTATTTTACTTCAGAATATATTTTTCAAATAAAGACAATGGGAAAATGTCTTCCATTCATTTTAAAACAACAAATGAGTCGTTCTTAAATGTATAAGTGCAATGATGTACTTATACTGTGCATCATATATTTTTAAAAATTAGCATTCTACACTATTTCCCGGCATTTCCTGGCTCTAATTTTTGTGCGACGTTTTACTCAGATATCTTAAAATTAAAAATAAATTTTGTATTCAACGAATTCTAAACGACTTGTTTTTATGAAAATTACTCGAGTATAATTTTTTAGAAAAGAGAATGTTTCAAAGAACAATATGAATAATTATTTATCAGGGTTGAATACAACTTTTCTTGATTGAATAGGATTGATGCATGATTCACAACAATGGAAGTTTGCAATAATATATTATCTGCTCTTGAGACTAGTGAATAAAACACGAGGCTTAAATACTTTATTTATAACAAAATGTGTCTTCATAATATTTTTAACTAAAACTTTTTCCATGAATTACTTGAATATTTAGATGAATGGTAAAAAAGAAGACATTTTTTAAAAGTTGTATCTTGGGAAGAAATTGACATAATTTAATTCTCATTGCGAGAGCTTGTGGTGCCATCTACACTGTTTCAAATTCTTCAAAGTACTTAAAAAATGAAAAATTGTACTAAAATTGCGTACATTTTTCGAAAGAACTAAAAAGTGCATTTTCTCAAAAAGGCCTTCTTTGATTTTTTTCTTGATATTCTTTTAGATTCATAGTTTCATTTATTTAAGTGTGAAATTAAAACTTAATTTTGTTGATTCAACAATTTGTAATAAATAAATGAAAAGTGACAAAATGTCGATTTTTTAAACGAAACCTGTGGCGCCCCTGTTGCTCGAAATACGTCTTGAAACGGTTCAATATGAAATTGGGAAGTGCCTGTAAATTTTAATGAAAGGCGGGCAAAGTATTAAATAAATACGCTACTGAGCGAAGATAGTCACATTCCAACGCGAAGGGGTTGACATATATTGCACATAGTGCATGTATCGTTGTGAGAAACAGGTGCCGTTGCGTGCGCAACCACCCCGAAAAGGGGGAATTCAGAGTCCGAGCGAACGGGACCTCTCGGTTAACGCAAATCGGAAGAAAATTCAGTCGGCACTAAGTGAGCTAGGCGGTCGGACGCATAGTGTCAGGCTCTACTTATTATCAATCTGCGATTACCAAAAGGATTTAATAGGCTAGCGGGCACGTAGCTTTTAGAGTAGCATTTGGGGAACAATTGTAGGAATGATCGATTAGATAATAATATAGCCACGAATGAAACAGGATTACATTTTAGGAATGCCCGGAAGGATATTGCAAAAAAGTTTATAAAACAACGAACAAGAAAACTTTTAGTGCTCTAGGTGAACCGCGAGTTGTCGGGGTGCGTGCTGGCGGGGCGGTGGTCAGAAGTGTCTTGCTGTCCCTCCTTTTCAACCCACCTAAGCTGTGGGAAAATCAGGAGGGCTGACCAATTTCCCTCGGCGGGGCGCACTCATCTGACGCTCGTGTAGGAACTCTATGGTTTGGTTAACGGGCTGATGAGGCCGTCGAATCACCCGAAGAGGTGTATGCAGAATTAACAACCCGTTGAAAAGACGGGAGTTTATTCGGTGGCACATTAGGGCGTTTCGAGGCGAAGGGGAGTCACCACTACGTCAACTAAAATCGTTCCAGTGCCTTGAATAAGGGGGGATTTATTCGTTTCTTTAACCCGATCCATATCTGGAAATCAAACGATGGAATGCCTATGTTCTTAGGCAAAGCCTGGATCGACGAGACGAGCATTGAAGGGTAGTAGTTAAAAACAAATCCACTTTCAACCCATAAAGGGAGAATTTATATTATAAAGTAAATTGGAAGATCCTTCTAGTGGCAAAGGTAGAAAAACAAGAAAAAAAGAAATTAGCATCAGGTGCTAACAGTAGCATCGGGTACTAAAAAATTAGCCGCAGGTACTAAAATCAGCTTCTAGTAGTAATAGTAATAAAAAAAGGGATGGAAATCTCAAGGAATTGAGTCATAAAAATAAAAGTATGAGAAAATCGCCTTTCTGTTCTCGCTTCAGGGGTCTCTCGTATTGTTTTAATGTAATAAATAATCAAGCTTTATATTTCAAATTTATCGTCCTTCCAGGATTGGTAATAACGTCCATACTTGTTACCAATTTCCTGATAAGGACAGAATAATTTGTCGATCTAAATAAACCCTCTTTAACTCAAGTGAAGAGGAATAAAAGATCGACACATTAAGATCATTAATTTAAGCAATAAGTTAAATCAAGGATTTAAAATGTGAAATGTTACAACTGGTACCCCTGGTGGGACCCTGGAGTTTTTGAAAGAGAATAAAATTTCGAGTTTCGACGATTTAAAATCCCAAATAATATAATGAGAAATAAATTACGAAGTAGGTACTCCGCCAAGTAAACGTCGCGTCACTGATCGCAATGACAAGTACAGAGACATCGCCTGTCATGACAAAAGAATCGTAAACACACAATGAGAAATTAATTGAATTTATTTGGCATTACGGTAGAATAAGACAAGTGCATTAACCTGTCTAAATCGAAACAGATCAGCAAGGACGAATTAAACATAATTTCGCAGGACATGGCGAAATAAAATTTAAAATCGACATTACGATTTATTTTAGAATGAACATATTAAGCTTGTTCTAACAATTTAATTAATTTAATTAAATTTATTAATATTGTTCTAACAATTCAATTTGAAACTCTGTTATTAAAATAATTAATTGAATTTCAAGACAATAAAGAACAAAATTTTGTGTATTTAAAAAAATATAATTAATTTTTTTTTAAATGGCAGATAACCAACCTAAATGCACTCCCAAGAAAATGGGGAAAAAGCGATTAAGCTGTCTGAATCCGTTTTAGGAAATAGCCCAAGGTTGGAAATCGATGAATCTAGCAATGATTTTGATCGCGAGGAATCGCAATTAAATAGCGATATAGATGCAAACGAAAATAACTCAGATCATCCTGATGGATCGAAAGTAAATCCGAACGAAAAAACATATGAAGGAAACATTGCAAACCAAGCAACAATGGAAAATGAACAAAAAACTAAAGAACCCTTATCGGTTGAGGAAAAATTCAATATTATAATGTGCGGTATGAACAATCTCCAAGCGAGGGTTGATGAAACTTTGACGAATCAAAATAGTGTGTATGATTTAGTCAAGGAAAATCAAGATAAAAATACCCAAGAATTCACGGTGGTTTACGATCGGATTGATTTTTTTGCTAAGAATTTAACCGAAAAAATACATAGAAACTTAAGTAGTTTAAATGAGAGATGCGAAGCTCAGGGAAAATACCTGGAAGAGAATATCACTGACGTTGAACAAAAAGTCAATACACTAACGAAATTAACCGAAGAAATACATAAAAATCAAGCCGAATTACTAGTTGCTAATATGCAAAATAGGAAGCGTTTGCAGGACATTGAGGAACAACAAATCAGTTTAGAAACACGCGTAGATAGAAATTCAGGGCCGGCTCTTGCTAAAGCGCCCTGGTTAAAAAATTATCCAGTCCCTCAATTTTCAGGTACTAGTCGCGAACGCCCGATGACCTTTTTAAACGACTTTGATCAATACATAAGGGCAGTCAACGTCAAAAAAAAAAAAATGATTTTCCATTTGTAGTCAAATCTTGTCTAGAAGGAATGGCCAGAGAATGGTGGAATGTGGTCCGGGACAATATTAGTGATGATATTATATCTTTCAAACAAAAATTCATCAAAAAGTTTTGGAATGATGATATTAGATTCAAAATTGGAAAGGATTTACATACGCTTATAACATTCCGGGAAAACTAACAAGATCAGAGTACGTGTTTATCATGATTAATAATTCAAGGTACCTCATTCCTCCTCCCTCTGAAGGTGAAATAATAAAAAATTTAGCCAGACACTTTGACGAGGAAGTCAGGGCCGCATTTATTATAACAGACATGAAAACTTGCGATGGATTCATCGAGTTTTTGGAAACGATGGACCAAGCAGGCCCATTAAATCGTCGGGAACAATATTCACCACGTGAAAACTGTGCATACAAACAAAACTATTGTGAGGATTTTCAAAATTCGAGTCGTAATGATCGAACTAATGTTTTTGAAAATCATAGAAACAAAAACCAGAATTATCCACGAGGATATCAAAATATGTTTAATTTCGAGAACGATCAGCGAGGATCAAATATTGAAAAACATAAATATAAATATCAAAATAATTATCAAGATGGGAATCGCGACTACGATCGGGCCGCGAAAAACAAGCATACCAATATGAAAATCGTGAACGTAGAACAATAGATGATCGAAATTCAAATGATGATGCATTCGCTGATCGACCTCATAATTACCGTAATAATAATGGGCAATGGTACAATACAGTCAACTACAAAAACGCTAACAATTCTGAAAATACAACTTATCATGATAAAAGTGATCAAACAACCCTTAGGTGGAAATGTAGAAAATGGTGTGTGTACAAGCGAGAAAGTAACGGTTTGAAAAATGTAAGCTTTCGAAATGCGCAAAATGAACCAAGAAACGATGGAAAAAATGTAAGCGAAGTGCGCAGGGAAAATGAAAGAAACTACAATGGATATCGAAATACGCAGATTCGTAGCATAGACAAACCAATCGAAAATAAAGAGTTTGTAATTAACCACGACGACTCGGGAAATGCTCGAGCCTCGATTTGATAGAAAAGAACGCGATAGAGGCATATCCGAGGCCAAGTCAGTCAAGAAAACCTCTTTCACTAGACATGCGAAGCGATTTATTAGAGAATGAAGATAGAGAAATAATTAGAAACCTCGATAAATGTCCTGTAATAAACATTAAAATCTAAAATGTGGATACTAAAGCGATAATTGATACTGGAAGCGAAGTTACATGTATGTCGGAAACTTTCTTTGAAAATAATTTTGCAAAATTTTAAAAATGTGAAATGTTACCAATGATTGGAACAAGTATAGTAGGAGCTACTGGGGCAAGGCCCGTGAAACTGAAGCATCACGTATATGCAAACTTTAAAATGGGCAACTGGGATGGTGCCTACGTATTTTTGATTGTCCTTAAACTAAATAAAGAATGTATTATTGGGGTTGACTTATTAAAGAGCTTGAAAAGTAAAATTGATTACGAAGAGAATATGATTGAATTGAAAGATAAAGAAAAGACGATAAAATTAAAATTTATGGACGAAGATCCTAAGCGAATAAGACTAATATTTGATCCCGAAAACTCTCAAAAAGAGAAGTATTTAAATTGTTTGGGGAAATTTCTCGTAGTAGAAGAAAGCCATCCAAATATCGTAAGAGAATTATATAATATTGAAAATTACGACGATGTTCAAACTTCATTTGCATTACATGATGAAGAAGTAAATGAAAAAGTAGCACAATGTACATTGTTAGACATTGGCGAGAAAGAGCGATTTTACAAGCTTATACAAAAAGCCGTTCCTTATGAGGACATATCCAGTACCTATGTGTCTAAGAGAAAAGATGAAAAGCGAGATAATAAAATTACTTGAATTAGGCATCATACAACGAACTAACACTGCTTATGTAAATCCACGAGTGATAACCACAAAGAAAAATGGGTCAATACGCATCTGTTTAGACGCACGTAAATTAAACGAACTGATGACGAACGATTATGAATGCGCAGAACCCACGGAGGTTCTTTTTCATCGTTGTTCAGCAACAAAAATTATTTCAACACTAGATCTTATAATTAGCTTTTGGCAGGTGCCTCTGCATCCACACTCGATGAAATATACAGCATTTTTACATGAAGTAAAGTGCTATGCATTTATGGTTACCCCTTTCCGTTTAAAAACCAGCACAGCAGCATTAGTTAGGTCATTAGACTTAGTTTTAAAGGGACTCGGAAGTTTTGTAATAACATTCATCGATGACATGTTATGTACGTCACAGAATGTCACTCAACACCTAGATCATCTGGAGCTCCTTTTCCAGCGCCTACAGGAACATAACGTTACCGTAAATTTCGAAAAATCACATTTCTTTCGTCCAGAAATAAAGTTTTTAGGACATATTCTTACACCCCTGGGAATAAAACCGGATCCAGACAAAATCCGAGTGATACACGAATTTCCTACACCTAGGAATTCAAAAGAATTATGAGGATTTTTGGGCCTAATAAATTATTATACCAAATTCACTAAAGAACACGCCCAGGAAACAGTTCCTTTACTAGAGTTGTTCAGGAGAGGAACCAAATTTATCTGGGATACGGAAAAAGAAAGGGCATTTAAAAAATCAAGGAATTATTCTGTGAATTTACAACGCTCACCTACCCTGACCTTAGTAAACCATTCTATCTTCAGACAGATGCCAGTGACGGAGCACTTGGAGCAGTACTATATCAAATTAATAAACAAGAACAACACCTACCAATCTCCTTTGCTAGTGGAACGCTCAAGGGGTCAGAACTAGCTTACTACACTACTGAAAAGGAACTTCTTCCGATTGTATGGGCACTTATGAAGTTTAGGTCCTATGTTTTGGGCGCAAAACTAATTATCCGCGCGGACCACAAAGCACTAACTTTCCTAAAGACGTGCAGACTGGTTAGTGGGAGACTAACAAGATGGATTATGGCAATCCAGGATTACTGGTTCGATATAGAGTACTGTGAAGGCAAAAATAATGCAGTCGCCGACGTTCTGAGTAGGAAGCCATCGAGAGAAGCAGAATACCCATATGACCTTAATGAGGGTAAGATCTTCTTATATGTTTTAGCTAAAAGACCTTCATCAGAACTACGAGAACGATTGTAAAATTTCGAAAAAGAACAAAAAGAAGACCCTTTCTTACAACAAAAACATAGGGAAATACACGAGGAAAGAACGA
Organism: Druon quercuslanigerum; assembly: GCA_010014905.2. Taxonomy (NCBI): domain Eukaryota; kingdom Metazoa; phylum Arthropoda; class Insecta; order Hymenoptera; family Cynipidae; genus Druon; species Druon quercuslanigerum. Next base: position 16,839 of record JAAAKG020148725.1, on the reverse strand, counting down.
AGAATTTTGAAATCTATAAAAAATTACTAAATGTCCATGTGGGAGCCCAAAGAGTCTTTCATATGTTGATCCAGCATTTCAACTATCCTCATTTCGCTAAAGTGATTAGACGAAGAATAGCCAGTTGTGATTCTTGCCAGAAAAATAAAATTACTAACCAAACGTGCTATGCTGAACTAAGAAGCTATTCACCTAAAAAGCCAAGTGAGACGCTCTCCATAGATTTTTATGGACCCCTACCAGCTTCTAAAGGGGGATTTAAATACATACTATCCACGGTCGATGCATTCTGAAACTATACCCTCTCCGAAAGGCTACTACTAAGTCAACTATAAGCAAAACATTCAAGGACTATATACCAAAGTATGGAAACCCGAAAAAATTGTGACCGATCACGGCACACAATTCACTGGAGAACTATGGGGAAAGAAATTACAACAGGAGGGCATACAAGCCGTACTTTCATCAATACGTTATCCACAAAGCGACATAGTAGAACGAATCCATCGAGAACTATCAAGGTTTTTCCGTACGTTGGTCCAAAATCGTCACAACCCGTGGTGGTGATGGATTAAAGTAATTGAAAGCTGTATGAACGAAACACATCACGAGACAACAGGATTCACTCCTATTGGAATTCACCTAAATCAGAAACCCAAAAGAGAATGGGAAGGGTGGTAAAAACTCCCCCCTCCAACAGAAAATAGAACATTTGAAAGGAAAATAGAAATTACACATAACAACCTTATTAAGAAAGCCCGGAAAAGAGCAGAAGCTTTTAATCGGAGCCACAAACTCACAAAATTAAAAGTGGGTGATCTGGTACTAATTAAGCTCCTAAACAAATCTGAAAAGGAAAATAAAATACTAGCCAAATTCCTGCAGATTTATGACGGACCTTTTGAAATCAAAAAATAAATAAAATCGGGGACTTATATCCTTGTGGGACCCTGGAAAAGAAGAAGACAAGGGCATGTATCACTCACAAGATCTGAAGAGATACATTCAAAGGGAGGAACAATAAATAAGCGGCAACTATAAATTAATATAGAAAATAAGTATAGGAAGTAAGAAAATAAGTAACCTGTAGTAATAGACTAAGAAAGGCATAATGAGCCATCCCGATCAAATGGGAATATAATCAATAACACAGAAGTAGAGAAAATAATTTAAGAAAAAGCACAATGAGCCATCCCGACCAAAGGGGAATATAATCAATAACATAGAAGTAGAGAAAATAATAATTTAAGAAAAGGCATAATAAACCATCCCGACCAAAGGGGAATATAATCAATAACAAAAAAAAAACAAAATAAATAAACAAAGAAATCAACAAAAGAAAATATATTAAAAAAAAAATACTTCTTAGAAAAATATCGATAGACGATAGGAATATGAATTACAATTAAAGAATAAGAAGAAATAGGAATATGGAAAAGATTAGACAAAATGCGTCGAGACACAATGAAAAACAAAACAAAAGGATGTATATAGGTAATAAACTATAAAATGTAAGGTAAATTATAAAAATCGAAACGAAAAGTAAAATTAAGAAAATTTGGGTAGAAAGAAAAGTATATTAAGAAATAAAATAAGATACAAGAAACCAAAAGCGAGATTACTAACGAGCAATGACACAGATAAGTACAACAAGAAAATATAACGGCGATGCAAAACAATTGTAAAACCATCAGTATCAGTTTGACTTTCGATCCAACAGGACTACGAAAGATTTAAGAATAAAAATCAGTGTGAATATTTGGAGAAAATCAAAGAAGAATTAATTGGAAGACAAAAAAGGAATACAAAAACAGAAGGTAAATACAATAAACAAATAATGAATAAACGTAACAAATAAACCCGTTGAAAACCTTAATAGAAGAGTAACCTAATTTACAAAAAGAAGCTGGAATCGGGTGCAAATTTTCAGATTAGCACCCGATCCCGGCGAAATCCTGCGGTTGTTCTTATATATATATATATATATTATCAAATTAAAACCGCAAAAAAACGCATCTTACAAAAAAATAAACGGATGCATTCAAAATTAATTTGCATCCATTCGTTTAGGGGGGCATGAGTGACCAAGACCGGTCAAAATTTTTCAAAATTTTTTTTTCAATTTCAATTTTCAATTGTTTATTTTTCACTCGCTGCACTTGATCAGAGGGACAAGAGACTCACAACTCAGTAAATGTCCTTTTGTCATTCGGAAGCAAACATCTCCTTTGCCTTTTATCAAACGAACAAATTTTTCAAAAACTTAAACATTTCTTCGTTTAGGGGGGCATTGAAACGGTTCAATATAAAATTGGGAAGTGCCTGTGAATTTTAATGAAGGGCGAGCGAAATATTAAATAAATACGCTACTGAGCGAAGATAGTCACATTTCCATGACGCCATGTTAAAATCCTCAATGCAAACCAAAGAGGTCTCTTAAGGCCTCTTTTCTTAATTGGTCAAGCTCTGACGTGGATGAGAGCGTGCAGGCACCGTGGTGGAAGGTGAAGATCTGCTCACGAAGAAATAAGCGCATATAGAGGCAGGGGAAAAGTTTACTATACCACTTAAAAGAGAGAACGCTGGAAATTCGAATATTCAGTAACTATTAAATACGTAGTTTAAATTCAAACAAGTATTGCAAAACTTTTTTTTTGCTTTTCTTTACTTAAAAATGGAAAAGCTTAGTAATGCTCTAATTCACAAGCTCACAAAATCCCTGAAGTAATAAATATTTGACATATAATAATCATTATTTGTAATCATGAAGCTTAATTCTGATATAACGTAAAACGGCATCTCATAATTCATAATCGAAAACTGATTCATTAACGAAAATGTCGAATTTCTTGAGCCGAGTCTTTGAGAAATAGAGCTTTGACAAAAGTTGTTATCCGATTTTGAATTCATATAAATGCTGAATCCATTTCTTTCAAATAATTTGCTTATTTGAAAAAAGTCAGTGCTGTATGCATGAAAATGCATCAGCCTGTAACTTCTGGACAAATATTAGAGCTTTTTACATTTTGCGATACTTCACTAGCAGGAGGTGTAGCTAAGATTTGTTTATGAGGCCTGCCTGATCGAAAGTGGAGACCCGAGTCGTTACGAACCGACGAGTACTACTGTAACTGAATTTCTGGTATCATTATTTAGATCCAACCAACGTCATGTATTAAAAAAATGGTGACTCTTCGTCAATTTCATGAGAGACTATTACAATTATTAAATTCGGAATGAATTTCTTTTCTAAAAATATGGAGTTTTTTTAGAGTTTGTGCTTTAGAGTCCTCGACAACTGGTATTATCTCGGTAAATGGTATAGTTACCCTAGTATTTAGATAAATTTGCACTACCGACAGAAATTTTGCGTACAATTTCTGTGGCCATTTGAAAATTCAAAACTAACTTAAACGACAAATATCTGTGCAGGAACTTAATATATGACTTTCTAATTAGGATTACTTTTGTAAGATTAGGTAATTCTGCGTCGAATACACCTATCTAATCGTTCTTTTCATTTAGATTTGAAGAGTAGGAATACTATTGATTTTTATTGATTTTATTTATTTGGCAAAGACGTCAACTTAAGATTTCAAAGGGTTCATGTTGCTAAAAAAGATTCTGACAATGAGGATTAAATATTTTTTGACTCGTTCCTTAAAATAATTTGAACGTGGTCAAATTAGACGCTGAGTTTGCATCTTTGAGTTTTATTTACTGCCGGCACAAAAGATATAAATATTTTCGAATTTTTCAACAATGTATTCATAAATGGAACGGCATTCGAAAGTTGACTAAGTTATAAAAGGTGCTTTTAACCATGTTTCTTCACCTTCTTTGCAAATTTGCATCAGAACTTATAAACGCATCGCGGTCAAATAATATTGTGCTACTTCGTAGTTAAATGAAGATTAATTTTTTTAAATAATTAATGCGATTTTTTCTATTCAAATTTTTGTGATTTTTTGCGCAAATAAACCCCAATTTGAAAAGTTTTCTATTGACACTTATTTTCCATTTCCACTCTTCAATTCTATATTTGTCTAAGCATGGAGATTGTAAGCAATAATGCTAAAATATCAAATTTTCTTTATTTTAGGTTTGTTATAGAGCAATGATGCAGTTATGCGGTGTATATGGACAGCCAGTATTAGCTGTGAAATTATTATTCCATATGAAGCGAAATGGAGTTCAACCAAATGCATTGACTTACGGATTTTATAACAAGGTAAGAACAACGGATAAGTACAATGTCTGATGTATAAATGAGAGGTTGCGGTTTTTGGTCACTGACTTTTCGAAGGTGTACAATACTGTTAAAGACTGTAAAGTTCGGTTTTATTTTACCTTTATGTTGTCCCTCCGGACGCTCCAGTCTCGCCAGGGTTCTCGGGTTTTGGGACAGGCTTTACAAATAAACGGGAAAACGGTCTAAATATTAACAAAAGAAAGTGAATTGTATTTTTCCTATAACTTACATATTTGATTAAAGATAAGTATGTATGTGTGTGTGTGTTTCAGGCGGCTGCAATTCTAAATGTAATTGTAGTGTGTTTCGTAATTTGCAGGTTCCGGTGGTGTGTCGGTGAGATGTGTGTTGCGTAGGCGGATAGAGCGGTAAAGGCTGGTGTCGTAGCCAAGCAGGCAAGGAATAGAAAAGCGGGCGCGCTGGTGAGTTCAAATCGGTCCCTAGAATCAGGTTTACAAGAAAACGGTGAGCTGTCGGATATACCGGTTTGCGTGTCGGAGGAGCTGGGCGTGGCCAGGTTTGTCGACATATGCGTCGGTGGGAGAAAGTGCGTGACAGGGTAACGGGCATCGGGAAGCATAGCGGTGTCCAGCCGTCCGTGTCGGGTGGTTGTTCCGATCGGTTGGGTCGGTTAGGTCGGCATCAGAAGTCTAGGGATGGTTTCCCTCTCGACCCAGATCATCGTCTCCTGGGGCCTGTTTCATAAAAATTACAAGTCTACAAGTTCAATAAGTGCTTCTTTACTTAAATCATAATACAATTTTCTCGGTCAGAAATTTCAGCAAACTTCCTTAAAATATAACTTGTATTTACTCTTACCACTTTTACCATACACTGGTAAAACTGCGCGATATTACTTGTAAAAGGCGTACCAATGACTTTATGAAACGCCCACTTGTGATACAAGTTACAATTCCCTAGGCTTGTACTTGTAAATTGTAATTTGTAAGTTTTATGAAATAGGCCCCTGGACCCGTATCTCTGTCAGAAAACGGGTACAGTGTCGTGAGAGAGGGGGGAGGGAGGCAATCTGGTGGTCGCAAGGCGTGCGTGACGTAGGGAACGGTCGTCGGGAAGCTTGGCGGTGTCCATGCGTCCTGTCGGTCTGTTCGGTCAGGTCGGCCTTCGGGGTTTTACGAGTGACGCGGGAAACAGTAGTCGGAAGCTTGGCGGTGTCTAGGTATCCGTGACGGGTGGTAGTTCCGGTCAGTTCGGTCGAGCAGGTCGGCGTCAGGAGTCAAGGAACGGCTTTGTGTCGACACAGGGTGGCCTGCATGTAACTCAGGACACCCATTTGCTCGATAGGCGACCATAGTTGTGCCAGGTAGTCGCATTTCGAGTGACGCCTGGTGAAAGCGGGGATAGTGGGGCCTGTCGAACGAAGAACCATGAGTTCATTGTACGCATGTATTTACACATGTACCGGGTGTCCCACATTGCCCGTCCACGCACCTTAAAATGAAGGGAAGTCAGTTTCCCGGAAAAAGCAAACAAATTTGATAACCAAGTCGGGCGTATTCTACATTTTTGTTATATTATTAACATCCGAAATCGACTGAAAGTGGGTGATTCAGACCGGAACTTCATTCTTTCAAATGGAACATTTATATTTTTATGCTGGATTAAGATTCGACGCCAAAAAATACGTAAGCTTTGTTTGATTTTTTTGTCTGAAAACGATTTCTGGCCTTCAGAACGACCTTTGCGTTATGTGCATTTAGAGGTCAAGAAACCGGGCTTAAAAAAAAAACTCCGAACAAAACGTACGCATTTTTTGGCTAGAATCCAAATCCGTTCTAGAAATATACATCTTCTATTTGAAAAAACGAAGTTCCGGTCTGATTCACCCACTTCCAGTCGAATGCGGATGTTGATAATATAACAAAAATGTAGAGCACTCCCGACTTGGTTATCAAATTTGTTTGCTTTTTCCGAGACATCCGGTCTGGGACACCCGGTATTTACATATATGGAACGAGCGGAGGTACTGCTCGTTACAAGGCAAAGTATGAAATTCAGGCATTATATAGAATGATTTGTCTTTTCAAGAAACTTACGTAACGAGGATTAAAAATAAGTCAAACATAAATCTAAATCTTATCAAGCTGAATTTCTTTTGGGTGCCTTAATAGATGGTATGCTATTTAGTTAAAAATATTTAAATAGAAAAATATTTGGCATCTTATTCAGCACAAGAAAGTTAGGTTATAGGTGAATTGTGCTCATACAACTAACGCGCGGGGAGTGCGTTCCTCCACCTTGTTTATTGCACCTCCCTTGCTCCGCAAATCATCACATTCCAAGGTCAGCAAATCTAGGAATACAGATGAGTGTATCATAAAGACAACAACATTGTTAGGGTTTTATAAAGTGAGATGATCCTCGGTTGTTGAATGTCCTACATACGTCTTTTAGAGGGCATCTTGAGGACGTCCTGAAGACCTTTTAAATACATAAAAAAGGTCTCAAGAATGTCTTAAAGACTCCTCTATACGTATCAACACGATGACGCGGGGTGCACCTTTGCAATTTATGAAATCTGAGCCGAGGCACAGTCTTTCTAGTTTCTTCAGATGATTATTTTACCAGTAATCGGTATACTTACATAAAATACGTTCATGGTATACTAAGGTAAAGATGACACCGTCCTGGTACGCAAAAGTTTGCTCTTTTGACAAGAACTGTTTGTCTACATTTCTGTGAAAATTTCCGTGCATTTTCGTGCCAAGTAGTGCTTGGCGAAATTTTTCAACTTTTGCTTTCGTAACATTAGCTTTTAGAAGTAAAGCATCTAGATAGAGTAATGCACTTTCCTCACTTCTGATGTTAAAATGTAAGACAAGGGTCTCAGCCACCTGCTGCGCGGGTTTGTAAACGAACGCTCCTTTGTCAATCATGTCGTCATTCCTGACCATTTTTAAGAGCGGATCTTTGCCATTTGCAATGATGCAGGCTGCGCTTAGAGCAATTCAGTTATGAAAACATTTGAGTTTTGGAGATTTGGAGCCAAGACATTCCCGTTGATAGCTGTAGAGCGTGTCATGCAGTGCCGCATATACTGGAAATTTATATGCTCAACAATTTTTTATTTTGCGCACTCAAAGCCTGACATAGTTCTCTTTGACTTCCAGAACCGAACCATGTTTATTATTAAGTTTTCGGCAAGAGGCGTCAAAAATATCATAGTTAAGGAGAATGAAAAGAAAGAGATGTATAGAGAACTTAAGGGAGTTACGATAGTTGATTTAGAAATATTCTGGTATGCTAATCGTTTTTGTCATTGGGGTTCTTGGAGGTGCCAAACTTTCCCTAGTTAATAACCGGAAAAGCATCCCTGCGTGTCAAAAAAATGCTAAGACATTTGCGGGGGAAATGCAGGCGGCGGTCCTTCTTAGGTCGCTCCGTGATCTATGATGCACGAGACTTTTGCGAAATTGTCGTATTGAGTGTTTCACAGATTGTAACCACCTATCTCACTTATCAACTAAAAAGTCCACCTGCACAGATGGGAAACTGCCGCCTGTGCATACTATCAGATTTTGCACACACAAGTCCGCGTGCAGAAATTGTACCCTCGATCAGATTATCAACTCACGAGTCTACGTGCACCGATGGGATACTCCCAACCGTGCATCTCTGGGTTAATATGGGCAGATTTTTCACTTGCAAGTTGACGGGCACAGATGGGATACTCCCAGCTTCGCAAGTCTAGATTAATACGCTCAGATTTTCATCTGGCAATTTCTGATCGTATTAATTGAGACGTGCACATATTGTAGGGGACAATCTGTGCACGTTGTCTTATGATTGAAAAATCGAATCGTATTCATTCAGATTTGCTTGGTTAGGATTACCCAATTTGTGCACGTGGATTTTTAAGTTAAAAATCTGATCGTTTTAATTGAGACATGCACAGTTGGGAGGGTTCCATCTGTGCACGTGAACTTTTTAATAGAAAATCTTTCTCGTTATTTAAGACGAGCACAGTTGGGACGGTATCTGCTGTGAACATGCTAATTACCGAACTAATTACCGAGGGGGGTCCTATTTTCCGAGTTCGAAAAAGAACCTTTATATTTTCACTATTTTTGCACGCTTGGTAAAGGAACGCTTATTTACCATCCATCTCGTGGTTCCTGGCAATTTTTAGGGGAAGATCTCTGCCATTTGCAACCAGTTAAGCTGTACTTAAAACAATTCGGTTTTGAAGACACTGGAGATGCAAAAGTCCGCGTCCGCCTTGCGGGCGTGAGATTTATTAGGCATTTTGACTTCATCGTCAACTGAATCTACTCCGTTGAATGCTGAGGGAAAAAAATTGACCAAATGCATGGGACTGTGATGCAGGCTCCGCTCCAAACGGTGCGTGCTGTTTTACTCGGACACAAAACTAGCTCTGCTGCTTGCAAGCGAGAACTTGTTAAAATGGATGCGGTTATACAGGTGGCAATTCGGCGAAGGCATACTGTTATTGCTGCTTTCCTATCAATTAAATTAATAATACAAAAAGATAAAGAAAAACGGAAAGGCAAAATATGGAGTCGGTCTTGGCTGCAATGGAGGAACATAGGAAAAAGTGTTTTGGCTATGTTGTTCGAAGTAATAAAGTAAACATAACCTACAATCTTTAGGTTTCACTAGCTATTTAAAATGTGTCTTCATTATGGATTGTTTTCCTCGCAGCCCGTAAGATCCCAGTGCATTAAAAAATTACACGTGGATGTCAGAAGATGTTCTAAATGAACTTGTGCGATTTGTGCTATTTGCGCCGAAAGAATCACTTGAACTTTTTTCAACTTTTGATTGGCTCTTTGCTTTAGCCAGCGTCAAAACCAGCAGACAAAATAGCACGCGTCAATCAATGAAGTCAAGCACGGCTCCCATCACGAGAGCCAAACGTGACGTCATTTTCCTGCAAGGCTGCCTGTCCACTAGTCGGCACAGCTCCAAGGAAGCAGTCCAGCAAGAAAAAAAGTGAAAATACCTAGTAATCGCGAAATAAAAACACTAATATGCAAGCTCTTACGCATATGTATGATCTTACGTGTGGTGATATCCGTATATGACTAGTTTTCTAGTTGAGACTGAGAGATTCTTATGATTTATAAATTCAAATATTTGTTTGCAAATTTTGTTAGTTATTCTGCTATTGCAGGCTAGGTGTTTAGCATTTAGGTCATCTGCAGCAATTACCGAGGGAGCAAGTTTGAATATTTTTCTGTAGTCATTTTGTAGAAATTCGCAAGAAGGGGTCTGATAGAGCGAGACTATAGTTATGGATTCCCCTAAATTTTTATTTGTATGGCAGTAGCTTCGAGGGCTTGAACATCAAGAATTATTAGTTCGTTGCAATCAATATTTTCTTGAATTAAGATCGCGGTACCTCTATTTGTGTTATTTCTGTATAATTTATAGCCACGTATTAGATTAATGCGAAGGGATTCGCGTTGTAAAGTTTCACTAAGCAAGCACATGGTAATGTTATTTTTGGAGAGATATGTGGCCAATTCGTGTCTATTTTTAGGGATACCCTGAGCATTCCCAAAAATTATTTTTCAAGTGTTTTTATTGAAGGTGGGTATTTTCGCTAGCAAGTGTAAGTATAACAACTATAATCTCGAGGGTTCACTTTATAGCTTCGGTAATGTTATCGCCCCGCTCCCCATTATGTCTGTGGTTAAGGTTGTAGCAATTTTTAAGAGATTTACCAGATTTATTTTGATAACTTGAGAGGGTAAGTTTTTATTGTGTGTGGGTTCGGGAATAGCTTTGTTCTGAGGGTCATGAATTTTCGTAGCGATTGGTGCCTTAGCTCGAATATTTGTAATTTTATGTGTTTTAAATGTCTCCAAAGTTTGATGCTTTATCGCGCATGCCTGTGATGTACCGGTGGCAACTGTGCCACCGGTAATGTGCCAGTGGTAATGTTTTCGTTGGCAGGGAACTATATAGGGGGGTGTATTCGTGTGTAGAATTTTATTTTAGTGTGATCTCTTTAGTTGGTTAATTGGGAACATTTTCCTTGTGAAAATTTTTTGATTTTGATTTTTTAATAGCGGGTTTTTTAATGCTTGTTTAAAAGCAGAGCAACCTCTGTAATTAGCGGGGTGGTCCCCAACACAGTTAGCGCAAGTGGCCGGAGTTTCACGTGTTTTTTTGCACGTAGAACTTTAATGCGTACCCCCGCACTTCACACATCGTGGAGTGGCGTGGCACATATCAGAGACTTGGTGGAATCTTTGACACTTGAGGCACTGTGAAGTTTCCTTGGGTTTAACATATGGCTTGAATTTGATTTTAATCTACTCAATGGACTGTAGCTTAAGTAGCTCTTTCGCTTGGGGCGTGTTGGATCCGTCACCAGAAGAATTGGTAAGGACTTCTCAGATTGTCTGTTTATCATACGAGCAATCGATGTAATTTAAAATCCTGCCTCATTGAGTTCGGTGGACGAAACGCGTCATTTTATGTGACTGCGCGCAGACCCTCCCACTCCTCGCGAAAGTCGCGCAGAGGTAGTCTCGTCGCTGAGCCCCCCACTCTCCGTTGATGAGTCTATCAGGGCGAGGTTCGTCGGGATTTAGCGCGTTTTTCGCACGAGGAAGTGCGCGACCGAATTTAAGTTCTTCGTTATGCTTCGTGTCTCTCGATGTCCATCGTTAGTCTATTATGACTAAGGTTACTCCTACTTCTTATGACCATATATTGCAATACTATAATAATATTCATTATTGCATTATATTATACAATATTATATTATTCGTATTATAACCCTAGTGTTCTCGGAAGTGTTGTCGGTCTGGCCGTTGACGAAGAGGCATGTCCGGGCATTCCCCATGATTTTCTGCGCTTGGGATTGTCGTAGTGGTCACGATGCGATGTAAAATGTCTTTGAAGCAGCTGTTCACCAGAAAAGAAACGGCGTTCAACGTCTCTTGGCTTCAATCAGTAAGGAACCCAATTTCCTTGCTTCTGAATCATTCCCATGGCTTTGAGGCGTTTAGAAATTGCTTGTTGAGTGACTTCCAATGATTTGGCTAATTCTTTTTAAGTTTGGCACGAGTCTTCAGCAAGTAATGCCTCCAGTTCGGTATCTTCAAAAGTTTTCGAAATTTTCTTTCTTCCACCGCCATGCCGCTCCCCGACATCAAAATTATCGCTCTTAAAGCGTTGAAACCACTCTTGACACGTTTTTGCACTAAGAGCAGCATTACCGTAGTAACTTGAAAGCATTAGGTGAGTCTCAACCGCAGGTTCTTCAAATAAAAACAGAAAATCAACACCTCCCGTAAATGACGAGAATTTCTCTCGATAACTGACATCTTCGATGGAGAATACACTTCTGATGCAAACATAAATTCACTAATGTGGTGATGTCGTTATGTTAACAGATGTCCAAGCTTACTGTATGAAATGTTTGATCTGCCTGTTTCAACCGGTACTTGCTGCTGCAGCCATCTATCAAAAAACCGCGGAATCAAAGTTGCACACTTAATAACAATATCTATCCATTATAATAATATCACGGCAATATAACCTTATACTATATAATTGTATCATATTATGCATACAATCATTCTACCATAATAATGATTATAGCACTATAAAACATTTATAATATGATAATAATAATTACCATAATACGACACTATTTATCCATCATCATAATGCAACTTTATATTATACAACTATTAAATCATATATATGATAATATTAACCTATAATAAGAATTTTAATGTTATAAAATATGCATATTATAGTCACATTGCCTATAATAATAATTACAATATTGTAATAATGTTTATCTATTATAATCATATAACCCGTATACTATATAATTTATGATATGACCCATATAACTACATTATACTATAATAATGATTATAAAATATCAATGATACTGCACTAATTACCATTACCTCCAATATTCATCACAATATTTGTTTATTATAATAATATCATAATAATATAAACCCCGTATTATATAATAGTACATTATAACCACAATTGCGATATTGTATTAATAGTTATCACAATATTATAACAAAATAAAATTATAATCATACAATGCCATTAATATAACAAAATTATACCACAATAACGATTATAATAATAACCTTATTCATTATATTAGTATTATAATGAGACAACACTACCTCATTGATATTGTAATATCTCATAAGGTTAGTAATAATCTTCCTAATTAAAAATGACATGGAACTCGGAATTCGTATGGCTTGAGCCTCTCATTTCTGCAGTTACCCTAGTCTCCCTAGCACTATCAATATTATAATCAACATATATATCTGAAATATAGCGTGACTCCTTATCGGTTATATTAATATCATTAATCGCATTATTAATCTCTATATTTGCTGCTGGTAGAGCGTGACCAGCCTGCAAGTTTTACCCGCTTGTGATTGGTGCGCGGTACTTAACGGGTGCGGGAACTAATCGGAACGTACGGGGAGGTAAGTTTAACATAGTAACTGTAAATACTGCAACTTGTGAAATTTCAAGTGACAGTTTCGAAGGTTGGGAATTCTCAACTCTCCCTTTTTTATATATTGAAGGTGTGTTTTAATCAGGGACGGTTACTGATTATTTGCAATAATGTAAGAATTATCCTGGCTTACTGAAATTAATTTAATTACAAAATATATGTATAATAGAAGTAATTACTGTGTGAATTATTAATTATTCATAATAATATACGAAAACTAAATTAAAATGTAGGATGTAATGCTTGTAAGGTTGAGTAAGGATTTAAGTGGAGCTTTTATGTTTATGTTAATTGAAAAAATAGCCAAAGAAAATAAGAGTGTAAGGAGTGAAAAATTTTTTCTGCATTCTTTTCTTCAGTTATGTATAACATTTTCTGTTTTGTATAATAATAACCCCTTATTTTATATAAAGTTGTGGATACCAATTTTGGTTAAAATAGCAAATTTATTTTTTCAATAAAATATGTCTAAACAAGAAATAAAAAAGATGGTAGGGGTTTAAGCAGGAATTAGAAATGGATTTTGTATACAGTTCCCAATGAAAAATAATAATATCAAATAATATTTGAAAACAAACAATTTCGAGCAATTTCGAGTTTTTGTTAATACTTAAAAAATGTTGTATTTTGTTAAAGAAAAACGTTTTTACAGTTTCATTTAAAGTATTTCTAATCAAATTATTTCTGTTAGAACGTAGAAAACACAATTATTTTTTTGAATGTAAACATTTTTTTTTAATTAGTTCTTAGTCCTCTTCATGATATTTCAAAAACATGCAATTAGCATTTAAAAAAATGTTGCAGTTACTGGAGTCGAAGAGATTGAAGTACGAAGTTAAGAAAAAACAGATAAGGCCGCCGAATCAGACACCATGTCTGATTCGGCGGCGATAGATAACATATATGTTCTGCTTATAAGAAAAAATGAAGAGAAGGGGATTGGGAGAAGTTAGGATGGGAGAGAAAAAGATATATACACTGGCATACGCAGACCGTATAGTATTCATGGCAGAGGATGATCAAGGGATGACGGGCTTCATTACAGAATTAGAGAAATACTTAGATGGGAAAAAGTTGAATTGAAATGTAGAAAAGACAAAGATAAGGATGTTTAGAAAAGGAAGGGGAAGAAAGAATGGACTGGAAAATGGAAGGGAGTAAAGTCAGAAGAAGTAAAGGAGATTAAATATTTGGGACTTACCTTGCACATATATGCAGATCATAGAGATCATATAACAGAAAGGGTAAAAAAAGAAGTAGGGATAATGAAACAGGTATGGAGAATAGGAAAAAGAAGGTTCAATAAGGAAGGAAAGAGATTGAGAGTTTAAAAGAAAGGTATATAAGGTGGACGCTAGGGGTAAACTGGAGGATAATTAGATATATGTTGAGAAAAGACACGCAAAGGGATGAGTTAAGTAATAGAGTTTTCTACTGCTAGAGATATAGGAAAGGGACATGGAGTACAAGATGATAAAAAAGGAAGTAGTGGTAAAGTGTTTAGAAAAGGGATGGGTAGAGAGAAGATGGAACAGAATAGCGAGATTTAGATTGTGAAACGAGTTAAGGGAGGGGATGTACACTGCAGTCCCTCAGTCGCAAAAAAATTACATTAAAAACAAAAATTAATTAAATTTTTCGACAAGCGACACAAGCTGAAAAAAAATGAGACAAAAATTGTTTAACCAAAAAGGAGCTACAAATTTGTTACAAATAATTTCGAGACCGAATGATTAGTTTTTCTTTTAATCGTAAAAAACAAGTTTGAATATAAAAATTAAAAAAACAAGGGAATTAAAAACACGTATGTTTCAATATCAATGCATATTATGAATTATAATGATATAAATTTATTGAAATTATACATGTTTTAACGTTGCTAAGAATATAATTTAATGCAAAATAAGAAACAAATATTAAATTAATCATGATAAATACAAATTGTACTTCATTTTGCAATATCTTAATAAGAAATCCTTGGCCGGGGCACCTAAGTAAATTTAATATACATTTGATATAAAAGTGTTTAACAAAATTTAGAAAAGTTAACATTTTGGACAAAATTGAGTGCGAAATACGTGATGAGAATGTGTTCGTTAAAGCCGAAGGAGCTTTAACAAAAGATCATTCACAATCACAAATTACATTTTTCGATGTTTTGCCCTTTAATTTTAAAAATTCTGTGCGCAACTGTGGGAAAGATGAAACAGACAGAGCGCGTAGCGACACGTGAATACATAATCAAGCATGAAGCGAGAGATGCAAGAGTTGCGCGCTGAAAATTGCGAGCGAAGTGAGCTGTACATGCTTACACACGCAAGGCTGTTTATGCGGCGCTCCTGATTGGTCCAGTTTAAACATTTTATAACTCAGGAACTAAACTTTAACTGATTTTTGGGAGAGGAATTTTCGATTTATTTTTTGTTTGCTTATACAGCCATATAAGTTCGGACACTTCAATCTAGGTTTCAGTCAGTTTGGTAAATTAATATAGGTCCACTATCACTATAATTCAGTCAAGTTTCAACACGATAAAAAATAAAGAAATCATTGTAGGTAGGAACACTTGATGGATTTTGCCCTCCATATGTGACGCGATCCGAGAAAAGGGACCTACTAGGCAAAAAATTGATTTTCGGATTATGATGGATTCTATAAGTCCATTAACTGATCTTTCTAGGGGTGCGATTAGAAATTTCTTAGCTGTATTATCTCACAAGATATAAGTTATTGAAAAATATTCTTTGAACGCGTGCGGGGTGGCAGCTTGAGGCGTACTTTCTTTTTCTTCTCTCACCACTTCCCCCGCTGCTCGCCGCGACCCCTACGTGTAGCTGTAACTGCGGTCCATGAAATTGACCTTCAGTTGTAATATTTTTTGCATTTATTACTGATAATAACATAAGAATCTGGAATTTCATCTTCAGAATTTGTGTCAGAAATTATAGCACATTCATTTTTCCTTTGAAAATTAAAACGTTCACGATCCATAACTGGTTTGAAAGTGTATGGTATTTGTAATTCTGGTGTGGATTTATTATTCTGATGTAGTATTTCTTGATAGAAAGATATATTCTGTTGTAATCTTTATTCGGTGGATTGAAGACTCATATATGAAAATTTAAATTACTGAATGAGATGAATTATAATTTTCCTCAGGAACTTCGCATAGAAAAATGCGAATAATAAGGTATTATTATAATTTCGTGTATGTTGCTTGGTATGAGATCATTTAGGATTAGATGGATCAAATAACTTTTTCAAAAATTCAGAAAAATCTGGTACATCATCTAAAACTACTCTTCCTTGACCACAACAATCGTGAAAAACGTAGCCTTTGAGACTTACTTTTTCATAAATAAAATGCTTTGATTTACAATATATGCACTTAATATAAGTTTCTCCAAGATAATTTTCTTCATTTTTCGAAGGTGGAACCTGAATAGTTTATGGGGAATGTAATTTGAATAATCTTTTCTGTTGTAAAGGGAGTGAACATCTTTGATTACATTTCGTACTTATATTGTTTACTACATTTTAGTAATTCTTTTTCAAATAAACTTTTCCTCTTCCTTTTTATATTTTTCTTATTATAAGTTTTTATGTTATAAATCTAAATGAACCCTGGCAGCAATAGGATTAGATCTTATTTATCTTTCCGGTATATATCCCAGGTAGAATATTAAAATTTTTATATGTACTGCTTGCGACATTTTAATATCCTAGAAGCATGGGAAACTTGAGAAGTAAATGGGATCAAATAGGATATCCTGGTATAACCTATTGATGTGATGAAATGTAATGTCTACCTGATGACTTTGCAGTTTGCGACAATGACACTTGTTATTTTGTGGAAGAATACAATTGAACCGCTGGCGAGCAAAAGGGGACACGGCTGGATTCAGCCTGAGAAGTATTGTCCTGAGTGTTAAGTTTAAAAATCTATCTAATTTAAATTTTAAAGACTGATACTTGTAGAGAATTTTAAGGCGCATCTTTTTTTCCTTTTGCAAAAATTTATAGCTTTTGTAGTTTTTGAGATAATTGGTAAAAAGTTGATTTTTTGAAAACGAAAAATTCTAAT
>JAAAKG020148724.1:0-10195 GCA_010014905.2 Druon quercuslanigerum | reverse complement strand
CGGAGTATTTTTCAATTTAACGAGAAATTTGAGATTGATACGTTGCTCCTGTTTTTCGTCACACATGGTTTTCGGCAAGAGACAAAGACACGTTCGTTTCAAACCGCTACTACAAAAATACTATAATAGTGACGGAAATGTGTTTTGGTACGTGAATAGAGAAGATTCCCAGATACCCAACGCACTACTCGTTTTTTCCCCTACCCCTCTAGGGCACCATTTAGGCGCGCAGTCTCGTTATTTAATAGCCAGACCTCGTATATGACATATAATAAAAACATAATATAATAAATAAAATATGTACCTAAATGAGATTAAAATCAAATTTTTTCTGAATTATCTTTCCTCTTTTTTATTGTTTTTCAAATGAAAAACGATTTTTTTCCTTTTTTTAGGGGGAAAGGAGATGACAAAAAGGTTTTTTTTCATATTGCAGTGGGAACTTTTTATGGTAGTTGTCCAAATTTGGTCATTAGATTCTTGATTTTTTCAGGAATTCTTCACATTACTGGCCATAATTACATCTGACTGAAATACAGAAACATTCATTCAAAATTTTACAAAGTAGCATACCCCCCCCCTTCATTATAAATTTTTGTCTGTCTGCCTGTTTGCCTGTCAAAAGAATTACCAGATTACACTGACCTTTAGTATACTCGTTTTGTCCATTTGTCGATTTTAAATAAAAATTCAAAAAGTGAGCGAATTTTGAAAATGTTTAAAACCACCTGTTTTCTGAATTTGAAAATTATATCTACAAATATTGATAGAATAAAAAAGACGAAAAATTTATCCAAATGCATTTTTTTGATGACAAAAAAATGACCGGATTTTTTAAATTCCAAAACCTAACATTCCATAACATTTGGAAAAATTCTGGAAAAATCGTAAATTCAAATTTTGATTGCACAAAAAATAATGAAAAGTCAAAAATGACATGTTGCGTTCAAGCTATGCAAGATTCAACAAAATATGAATAGACAAAAATTGTGCGACTAAAAAAGGTCCTCAAATTTGTTATTCTTAATTTTGTTGTTGTGGCTCGAAGTTTTTGCTTTATTCGTAAAAAACTTCATTAAAAGTAGAAGGATAAAATTTTGAGAAAAAATATAAAAGCTAAGAAAAAAATGAGAAAAAAATTGTTTATTTAAAAAAGAGCTGCAATTTTTTTATTAATCATTTCTCGATAAAATGCGTAGATTTGTTTTAAATTGTAAAAAATAACATTGACAATAAAAAATAATTTTTTTGGAAAATCGATTATATTATTTTGTTGAGAATTGTTTTTGTTTACTGTTTAACCTGAAAATTTAATTATTCTATTTTTGGGGTGAACAATTTTTTTTTGTGAAAAAAAAATTTTGTTAAAAATTCTTTTTTTTTTTTGGTTGAGCATTCATTTTTTTTATCATTTTGACTATTCTCAGTTTAGATAAAAATTGATCTTTTTAGATAATAATTCAGGCACTCGTAATTTGTGGAAGTTATTGCTCTTTTTTGCTCGACCCTCAGCGCGCGTCATCCGCGTCGCGCTTTCATGGAAAAATTCACCTTTAGCCCAAACTATTTGACTGATTTTAAATAATTCCTTTTAAAATAAAGCTTATGAAATTTTTAACAAAGTTTTTGGGGCATATTTTTAGAAAAATTGTTTAATTTTGTTATTTAATGATGAAAATTCGTTAAAAAAAAATTACAAAGAAGCTATTGTTGAAATTTATTCAATTAAAGCGAAAGTATAAATAATTAGTAAGGAAACTTTCTTTAAACGAAGCGAATGAGTATTAAATATTCAACAAATTGTTTATAATTTTTGTAAACAAATTAACCAACAGAATTTAGATTTTTAGTAAAATTGATATAGAACTATCTCAGATGTGCGTTTTTAAGTAAAATCTAAAAAAAAAATTCAAGATAAAGTATAAAAAATAGAGACCATTTGGTAATTATAACCGTACTTTGTTGAAAATATAAATAATTTATTTAAAAAAATGAAAATAAATATAACTTCTCTCTATCTAAATTTTTATTTTCGATCTTCGAAAATTAATTTTTATTTCATAACGCATTACATGAAAAAATAAACACATGAAAAATTTTATCAATTTGCAAGTTATTGCTTTTTCTCGCTCAGCACTCAGCGCGCGTCGCCATTCTTTTACGTGTTGTGGCACAGTGGGCCAAATGAGATGAACGTGGCCCATTGGTTATACACATTTAATTGATTGTGATAAAAAAATAAATTTATTTACTAAAAAACGGCCAAATTATACATTTGTTTATTACATTTTTTAACAACAATGCCTAATTGTTTAGTAATAATAAAAAATAACTATAGAGAGCCACTAGCGAGATATTAGAAATTTATTTATCTGGAAAAACGAAATCCATTTTTTGAATAATGGTAAATCAATTAATTTGTTTATTTAATTTGTATAAATAAATTGAAATGATTTCTTATAACCGAGAAACGTATCAAGAGGTATTTTTAACATATCTGAAACTGAATTGAAAAAAACGAATTTATTTGGCTGAAAAATCACAATATTATGCATTTGTTAATTAATTTCGTTTAAAAAAATAAGATTAATTGTCTGAAATCAAAGAATCGCACAAGAAAGCTATAAGCAGGATATTTATTGTCCTTTTGTTAAAAGAAAATGAAACAAATATATTTGAAAATTACGAATTTATGCATTTATTTATAAAATTTGCTTAAACAATTAACAAATAGTCTTTATGTTTTTACAAGTTATAACGCAGTTTTTTTTCTTTAGATTTCCACTTGAAAACTCACATCTGAAGTAACTGTATACCATTTTTGCTAAAAATCTAACTTTTGTTGATTAGTTTGTGCATAAAAATAAAAAAAGGAAAAATTTTAATTTCTGATACTTTCGCAAAAATTGGATAAATTTTCACAAATTTTTGTATTGATAGAGATAAAAAAATTAAATCTCTTGTTTAAAAATATGACCTAATCAATTTTTTAGAAATTTTATACGCTTTAATTTTTAAACAAATTCAAAATCTTTCGAATAGTTTGGACTAAAGGTTGATTTGTCCAAGGTCGCGCGACACGGGCGACGCGCGCTGAGTGCCGAGCGAAAAAATGAAATAACTTGGGACTCTACCAAAATTTTAATTTTTTGTCTTAAATGTAGTGCGTTATGAAATAAAGATTGACATTTAATATATCTGAAGTTGATAAAAAAACGAATTTATTTGACTGAAAAATGACAATAATATGAATTTGTTAAATAATTTTGTTTAAATAAATACCACTAATTTTCTGAAATCAAAGAATCGCGCAAAAATATTTTTAAGCCAAATATTTAATGTCCTTTCTTTAAAAAAGCGAAACTAATATACTTAAAATTGACGAATTTTATGTATTTGTATAAAAATTAACAAATAAAATCTAACTTTTGTTTATTAGTTTGCTCATAAAAATTATAATTTTTTTTTTAAATAGCTATATATAATAGCTATAATAACTAATGATATTTACTTTAGCAAAAATTGGATAAATTTTCACAAAATGGCATCTTTGTAAATCTTTTCATTGAATTTGTATTGTTAGTGAAAAAAATGAAACAACTTTTTTTAAAAATAGGAATCAACCAATTTTTTTAGAAATTTCATAAGCGTGAATTTAAAAAAAATCAAAATTTGTCGAATAGTTTGGGCTAAACTTAATTTGTCACGGACGCGCGGCACGGGCGACGCGCGCTGAGTGCCGAGCGAAAAAAAGCAATAACTTGCGTCTCGATAAAAATTTTTATGTTTTTTCTTTTTTCGTGAAATGCGTTATGAAATAAAGATTGATATTTGATGATCAAACATTAAAAATTAGATAGAGAAGTTATATTTGTTTTCATTTATTTAAATAAATTTTGGATATTTTCAACAAATTACGATAATTTTAAAAAGTTTCCTTTTAAAAAATTAGAAAAATAACTTTGAAAGAGTTGATATAAAATAAATAATGACAAAATTCATGCTGAAAAATGTAATTAACAATTTTTTTCTTATTATTTATATTTATATATATTATTTTATTTATATTATTTTTTTATTTTCATTAAAAAAAACTTTGATAAAACTTTGAATTACACGAAAACGCTTAAATTGTATTTTTCATATATTGCCATTTAAATCAAACGCCCTTTCGAATTTAAAGCGATAAATTTTCTAAACACCGAAAATCTGTAAAAAACTATTCGGGGCTACTTGAATGAAAATAAAAAAAAAATGTTTGGGCCACCCGGATGCACATCAAACACTTTGCTAATTCTCACTCACAATAATAGTCTGTCAAATTCATCAAAACGATATGAAATCGATTGGGATTTGCTACTCAATTCGAAGTTGGGTTGGTTGATTGATGCCACTTTAATAACGCGTGACCATTCATTATTCATAGAAGCTAAACTAAATTTAATTAATTACTATCCAAGCAAATGTCACTTCAATAGCTAATATAATACAAATTACGACAGTTGCAGTCATATGTCAAAATGTCCATTTGTTTCTGTGTCACACAGGGTTTCAATATTCTTGTGGACAGTTTACAAGTTAAGTTAATTATTTGCTTTTTCATGATTGTCGGATTATTGGTGTATCAGAATACTGAAACCAGTGCTTACAGTCCATTATGATTCTTTTGGGAAGAAACAAAATAATTTTTAATGTAAAAAAAGTTTATTTAAAACTGTTTGTTTATTTTTTAAAGATGAAGATAAATATTAAAGATTATGATTATTATGAATGATTTTTTGAAATAAAAAACGGATAGTCTCGATTAAGTTTAACCAAACTTGCACATCCAGCCTCTCTTTTGAACGCCTTTCAGGGATGCCCCCCGCCCCTCGGTTATTTTGAGACAAGAAAAAAAATCGTACTACGTTTTTTTAAGAAAAATTTTATTTTCATATTTAACAATTCAAACTCTTATTTTTTTCGAAAACTATACAGAATATGAATAGTAGTTGACAGTTCAAAATTGTTTAACTTTCTAAAATCTATGAAAATGTAGCCTTGCCAGATGTATATTTTGTGTCTTTTAACAAAAATGGTTAAATAAATATCAAAAATCTACTGAAGCTGCTAAAATAGTATTTAATATAACGAACATAAATATCTTAGTTTTAAAAACTTTTTTTTGTTGATTATTCATATCCAAACTCGTCCCCATCCTAAAATCTATAAAATGATACCCTACCCAGATGTATATGTTGTGTTTTTAACCGCCAATACTAGAATCTATTAAAGCGACTAAAATAGGATTTAGTTTGTTGACCATCAATATATTCTTTAAGTTTATTTTTTTTGTTGAGTATCAATACTTCAACTCTTCCACCTTCCTGAAAATTTTTAAATGATACTCTCACCAGATGTATATCTCGGTGCTTTTTATAGTATAATATAGTATATCGTTAGACGAGCATCAAGATTTTACTTTTAAAAACATTTTTTTTTTGTTGATTATCAATATTTAAACTCTTCCACCTTTCTGAAATTGATAAAATGATACCTTCGCAAGATTTGCATTTTTTGTTTTTTTAACAAAAAATTTCAAAAATATATTAAAGTTACTAAAATACCATTTGCCTTGATGAACATCAATATTTTAAATTTAAAAACATTTCCTTCAGTTGAGAATTAATACTCAAACTTGACCCTTTTCCTGAAATCTTTCAAATAATAACCTTACCAGATGTGTATATTGTGTATTTCCACGAAAAAGGATAAAAAATCTATGAAAGTCAATAAAATAACCTTTAGTTTTACAAAAATCTGTATTTTACTTTTAAAAATGTTTTTTTTAGTTGAGTATCAATATTCAAACTTGCCCCCTTCCTAAAATCTTTAAAACATACCCTTGCCAGATGTATATCTTGTGTTTTTTTTTAACAATACATATTAGGAATCTGTTAAATTCACTAAATCTTATTTTTAGTTTGAAGGAAATCCATATTTTCATATTATAAACGTTCTTTTTTTAGTTTCTTATCAATACCCAAACTCGTCCCCCTTTCTAAAATTTATAAAATGATACCTGCACCAGATGTATAGCCTGTATTTTTTGTAAGAAAAAATACCAAAAATCGAGTACAGTCACTAAAATAGTATCTCGTTTGACGAACATCAAGATATTTTTAAAAACATTTTTTGCTGTTGATTATTCATATCCAAACTCGTCCCATCCTAAAATCTATAAAATGATACCCTACCCAGATGTATATGTTGTGTTTTTAACCGCCAATACTAGAATCTATTAAAGCGACTAAAATAGGATTTAGTTTGTTGACCATCAATATATTCTTTAAGTTTATTTTTTTTGTTGAGTATCAATACTTCAATTCTTCCACCTTCCTGAAAATTTTTAAATGATACTCTCACCAGATGTATATCTCGGTGCTTTTTATAGTATAGTATAGTATAGTATATCGTTAGACGAGCATCAAGATTTTATTTTTATAAACATTTTTTTTTTTGATTATCAATATTTAAACTCTTCCACCTTTCTGAAATTTATAAAATGATACCTTCGCAAGATTTGAATTTTTTGTTTTTTAACAAAAAATTTCAAAAATATATAAAAGTTACTAAAATACCATTTGCCTTGATGAACATTAATATTTTAAATTTAAAAACATTTGCTTTAGTTGAGAATTAATACTCAAACTTGACCCTTTTCCTGAAATCTTTCAAATAATAACCTTACCAGATGTGTATATTGTGTATTTCCACGAAAAAGGATAAAAAATCTATGAGAGTCAATAAAATAACCTTAGTTTGACAAAAATCTGTATTTTACTTTTAAAAATGTTCTTTTTAGTTGAGTATCAATATTCAAACTTGCTTCCTTCCTAAAATCTTTAAAACATACCCTTGCCAGATGTATATCTTGTGTTTTTTTTAACAATACATATCAGGAATCTGTTAAATTCACTAAATCTCATTTTTAGTTTGAAGGAAATCCATATTTTCAAATTATAAACGTTCTTTTTTTAGTTTCTTATCAATATCCAAACTCGTCCCCCTTTCTAAAATTTATAAAATGATACCTGTACCAGATGTATAGCCTGTATTTTTTGTAAGAAAAAATACCAAAAATCGAGTACAGTCACTAAAATAGTATCTCGTTTGACGAACATCAAGATATTTTTAAAAACATTTTTTGCTGTTGATTATCAATATTTAAACTCTTCCGCCTTCCTGAAATTTATAAAATGATGTCTTTGCAAGATTTGCATTTTTTGTTTTTTAACAAAAAATTTCAAAAATCTATTAAAGTTACTAAAATACCATTTACCTTGATGAACATCAATATTTTAAATTTAAAACATTTCCTTTAGTTGAGAATTAATACTCAACCTCGACCCTTTTCCTAAAATCTTTTAAATGATAACCTTACCAGATGTGTATCTCGTGTTTTTCGACAAAAAAAGATAAAAAATCTATAAGAGGTAATAAAATAAACTTTAGTTTGACAAAAATCTGTATTTTACTTTTAAAAACGTTTTTTTTTTTTATTTGAGTATCAATATTCAAACTCGTCCCCTTCCAAAAATCTATAAAATGATACCCTCGCCAGATGTATATCTTGTGTTTTTTTAACAATACATATTAGGAATCTGTTAAAGTCACTAAAACAGGATTTAGTGTGATGGAAATAAATATTTTCAAATGATAAACGATCTTTTTTTTTTATTATCAATATATAAACTCGTTTCCCTTCCTAAAATGTGTAAAATGATACCCGCACCAGATGTATATCTTGTGTTTTTTTCGAAGAGAAAAGACCAAAAATCGAGTAAAGTCACTAAAATAGTATCTCGTTTGACGAATATCAAGATATTTTAAAAAAAATTTTTTGCTGTTGATTATCAATATTTAAACTCTTCCGCCTATCTAAAATTTATAAAATGATACCTTCGCAAGATTTTCATTTTTTGTTTTTAACAAATAATTAAAAAATATATTAAAGTTACTTAAATACCATTTAGCTTAATGAGCTTTAATATTTTAAATTAATACTCAAACTCGACCCTTTTCCTCAAATCTGTCAAATGACAATCTTACCAGATGTGGATCTTGTGTTTTTCAACAAAAAAGGATCAGAAATCTATGAGAGTCAATAAAATAACATTTAATTTGACAAACATTTGTTTTTCACTTTTGAAAACATTTTTTTTATAGTTGAGTATCAATATTCAAATTTATCCCCTTCCTAAAATCTTTAAAATGATATCCTGGCCAGATGTATATCTTGGGGTTTTTTAACAAGACATTATAAAAATCTGTTAAAGTCACTAAAATAGCATTTAGTTCGACGGAAATCAATAAATTTCATTTATAAACGTTCTTTTTTTTTAGTTCATTATCAATATTTAAACTCGTCCACCTTTCTAAATTTTATAAAATAATACCCACACCAGATGTATTACTTGTGTTTTTTGTTATAAAATGATACCTTCGCAAGATTTTCATTTTGTGTTTTTAACCAAAAATTTCAAAAATCTATTAAAATTACTAAAATAACATTTACCTTGATGTACATCAATATTTTAAATTAAATTTTTTCACCTGGAATTTAATATTTAAACTCGTCGCTTTTCCTAAAATCTACAATATGATACCCTCGCAATATGTAGATCTTGCGTATTTCAATAAAAAATAACAAAAATGTATTAAGGCGACTTAAATTGGATTTTTTTCACAAAAAACAATATATGTTTTAAGTGTAATTTTTTTAGTTAAGTATCAATACATAAACTCTTCCACCTTCTTGAAACCTACAAAATGATACCTTCACCAGATGTCTACCTTGTGCTTTTTGTGAGAAAAAAATATCAAAAATCGAGTAAATTCACTAAAATGGTATTTATCTTGATGGAAATCAAGATTTGGTTTTTGAAAACATTTTTTTTGATGATTATCAATGTTCAAACTCTTCCCCCTTTCCTAAAAGCTACAAAATGATACCCTTAAAAAATGTAGATCTTGCGTATTTTAATAAAAAATAACAAAAATGCATTAAGGCGACTAAATTAGGATTTATTTTTACGAAAATTAATATTTTAAGTTTTTACAAGTTTTTTTTCTAAATTGAATATCAATATTAAAAATCGCCCCCATTTCTGAAAGCTATAAAATGATACCCTCACTTAATGCAGATCTTATGTTTTTAAATAAAAGATAGAAAAAACTTATGAAGGTCACAAAAATATAATTTATTTTGACGATAATGAATATTTTGGGTTGAAAAATCTTTTTTTTTGTTAAGTATTGATAATCAAACTCGACCCTTCTCCTGAAATCTATCAAATAATAACCTCGCCAGATGTGTATCTTGCGCATTTCAATAAATAAATAACAAAAATGTATTAAGGGGACTAAAAAAGGATTTATTTTGACGAAAATCAATATTTTAAGTGTTTGAAAGTTGTTTTCTAAATTGAATATCAATATTCAAAATCGCCCCCATTTCTGAAACCTACAAAATGTTACTCTCACTAGATGTAGATATTTCGTCTTTTATTATAAAACACAAAAAATCTTCACAAAAATATCACTTAGTTTGACAAAAATCAATATTTTAAATTTAAAAACATTTTTTTTAGTTAAGCATTAATACTCAAATTTGAACCTTTTCCTGAAATATATAAAAATGATAACCTTACCAGATGTTTATCTTGTGTTTTCCAACAAAAAAGGATCAAACATTTATGAGTCACTAAAATATCCTTTAGTTTGACAAACATACGCATTTTATTTTTAACATATTTTATTTTATTTTAATTTAGTTGACGGAGATCAATATTTTCAAATTATAAAAGTTCTTTTTTTAGTTTATTATCATTATTCAAACTCGCCCCCTTTTCTAAAATTTGTAAAATGATACCCTCACCAAATGCACATCTTCTGTATTTAAACAAAGATATGTGGATTTTTATTGTTTTTCATATATTTTTTCAGTTTTTGCAAATAAACAAAAAAACAGGTAAGGGTATCATTTTATGGATTTCAAGGGTGAGAAGGACTTCAACTATTAATAGTCAACATAAAAAACGTTTTTAAAAATAAAATCTTGAAGTTCGATAAACTAAATGCTATTTTAGTCACTAATAAATTTTTTATATTTCTCTAATGTTTTGTTAAAATACGCTAGATATAATCTTATTTT
>JAAAKG020148723.1:0-10195 GCA_010014905.2 Druon quercuslanigerum | reverse complement strand
CGGGTAGCGGAGGGGGGGGGGCGCCGCGAACGCGGGGAGCGGGGTGGTTGAGGCGGGGTGGGAGGCAGAGGAGGGGGAGGGGGCGGAGGGGGGGGGGGGGGGGGTCAAAACTGGCAGGAAAATGCGTTAAGTAATATGTGAACGCTCCCTAAACTAAACTTCAGTTCGAATGTTAAAATTTGTACGATAATTCATTTTATTAGAAGAATCGGAATCTATTCAAAATTAAATAATTTCAGGATTTCAACGTAATCAATATGTTCACAATTAAATGCTTTTATTCGGTTGGAAGTCATTTTCATATATTCCTTGAGTCGAAAATATTTCTTTTTTAAACGATTAAATTTATAATTTTTTAATTAATAAAAAAGAGCTATTTTTAAATAATTGTAAATGTTGAACCATTCATTTGGAGCGACAAAGTATAATTAAAATATTTTAAAGTGAACAATTTTAAACTGAATTGTTTGAAATAGAAAGCATTGAATCGTTCAAATTTCAGAGGTTGCTGAACTTAAACTTTAAACGCTACAATTTTCATTTTTCCATTTAAAAAGTTTTTAATTTGTAAATGAAAATTTTTAGTCGTTGATTTGAAACGGTTTTTTTAAATAAATTTTTTTCATATTAGAATAGGAACATTTTTTATTTTTGTACATCTTTATAGAACAGTAACAAAGGAAAATTTAGTGTATGATTTTTGTTGAATTGGCAGACGGGCATGTAATTTTTAAATATTTTTTTGGAATAGGAAAGCAGAAAGTTTTATATCAATATTCAACGAATGGGAAGAGGGATTTTTTTTTATTTTTAACTTTCTTATTGATTAGAAGGGAGTAAATATTGGTTTTAATTTCTTCCTGAATTGCAGGAGGCTCTTATTTGTTTTTATCATTTTTATTGATTTGGAAGGGATGCAATTCTGGTATTAATCGAAGCGTACTCTACAGTAGTACATGTACGCTTCAGTAGTTTTTCTGCATTGGCAGACGACCATTTTTCAAAAAAAAACTTTTATTCAGTTAAAGAGAGGGAAATTCGCTCTTTTTTATTGAGGCGAAAGGATGAAACTTTTGATTTTCAATTTTGTACCGAATTGGAAAAGGGTCATGTTTTCTTTTTCACATTTTTATTGATGTATGTTGAAAAGGAGACTTAGTTTTCATGTATAGCACTGCAAATGATTCCTTGGATTTACATATTTTAACCAGAAATCTCTAAACTGTTGAATTTATAAAAGTTTAAATAAAAATTTTTACTATTTCATGCAATTTAATTTTTTAAATTGTTCAATTGAAAAGTGCTGAAAGCTTCCGTTTCATACGTATAAATTTGAACTAACTGCGAGTATTTGTAAAGTAAAAAAAATAATAGAAGAACTTTCCGAAACATTAATTGAAATAATGTTACTATTTTACCAATCTTTTAAGGACGTGAAATTTCACATAATGTGATTTATTTGTATGCTTTAATTTGACAATGATACTCTTAATCACGGCTTCTAAAGTTTAGTTTTTCATTTTTTAATTTAAAAAAAACGATGCCAATTTAAATGTAAAAATCGTCGTGGTTTAAGCGAAGTTTTGAATTGTTGAACTTTCAATTTTTTCTGCTCAAATTTTGATAAGTTTTGAGTGTTTGGTTCATAAAAATGACAGCGAACTTGTTTTTAATTGAAAATCTTATCAGTTCTTATTATTTGAATAACAACTATCCAATCATTTCAACTGATACTTGGTATTGCTTGTGATTCGATATAATTTTAATAGAATTTCGAAAATATTGAATTTCAAATATTCAAGTTAGAATTGTTTATAACTTTAAATGAATCATTTTTAAATGTGTAATTCTAACAAAGTTTAGCTTAAAAGGCATCATATGTGCATGTGCATTTCAAATTTAAAAACAGTATCTACTTTTAATTAATTTTTTTCGATAGAAAATTCTTATTTTTCTTCCTTCAATTGGACATGTACAATTTGGTTATTGTTATTTTCATGGGAAGAAAATAAAGTATACAAAAATAGTATGAGAATAAAATAAATATCATTTGAAGGAAAAAGTATTGCAGCTATTCAATTCCCAAAAAATAATATGATTTTTTTGCCGCGTGTAGTTTTTACATTGGATATAGAAAGAGGGATGTGAATCCGTCCGGATTTGTTGAAGCGCATATAATTCTTGCGCTCGTCGCAAAAGGAATATCCCTGGCACATATTCTCCTGTCCGATTTCAGCGTCTCTCTTTTGGTTTCTGCCTCTCCAAGTCGTCGAGGAACCCTGTCCGGCGAAGCGTAAACTAGCGATCGTCTGTAAGAGGAGGAAAGAAGATGGAGAAAAATATAGAGAAAGAGAGACGAAGCGAAATCGAAGAGAGAATTACCAGACTTGTGTAAGAGAGCTCACTTCTAAGGGTGGGAAAGAGCCCGGAGGAGGGCAACTTTGAAAATTTGTGCCTCGAGGGAACTCGTCTCGAGAGCGAGCACCTGAGTTAAGAGTACCAAGTGTGCCATAAATCCGATTAAATTGCATCGCCGATCTTCAATTTTGAGCCTGACTCTCCTGAATTTCAACAATTAATCGTCTTGTTTTTAATTTCATTTATTTATTATCGATTACACATATTTCAGTAAATTTTTATTCTTACCGATAAAATTAAATCTTTTGGAAATTAAATAAACTAGTTGGAGGTAATTCAGTTTATTAAAAATCATTAATTTTTCTTGATTTTTATCAATCATTTTGAAAATTGCTCCAGGATAGGTCCACTGACTTTCATCTGAAACGTCCTGCGGTCATATTTTTGAATTTATGAGATTTTGGGAGATTTAATTACGATATCTGAACTCAGTTAACTTCAGAGTCTTTGAATTTATTTAATTAAAATTCTATCGTAAATGAGTACTTCGGACTAATCATTTTTCGAACAAAAATCTTCCTCAGCTCGGATTTGAACCGAAAACAATACTATGCGTGAGTGGAGCGTTAATCAATTACAGTTATCAATTGGTTAACGCTCCACTCATGTGTAATGGCGTTCCCGGTTCAAATTGAGACTGAGGCAGATTTGGTATTGTTCTTTAAAAAATGCTTTGTCCGAAGTCATTGTTTAACATAGAATGTTAATTAAAAACCTGCAAAAACGTAGCAATCAAGTAAAATTCAGGGTATTTTGTTGATCAGGAATAGTAATAGGAAAGTCAGGGAATTTATGTAAGAAGCACTTTGAGTATTTTTATCGTAACTGCCAATAACAATCAGGGCTGCCACACAGTCACTTTTTTTCTCATACAAACTTTTAGTCACATTTTTTAATAACGATACCACTGTCATCACTTTTTTGGAAGAAAAGATAATTTTAATCACTTTTCTTTCAATAAATTTACCCATAAGCTAACCAATTGAATTCTATACCTATTTCTGAATTTTCTTCAATTGTTTTCAAATAATAATTCAAAGATTTTTGGCTATTTCAAAAAATGCTCATAAATTTGTTAGAGCTTAGAAAGTTGAAATGGTTTTGGAAATATGTTTTCGATATTTTGCATAGATTTTCAAGGATCTGAATGATTTTAAGGTATTTAAAAAAATTGTAATGCGATTATAAATAATTTCTTAGAATTTCAGAAGACATAGGACGAGTTTACAGATGTATAAGGTTGTAAGATATCTTAAAAGATTCCAATGGTTTTTATAAGATTTCCGAGGATTGTAGTGATTTTAAGGGATTTTAAAAGCTCTCAAAGTATTTTAATACATTTTGAGTGATTTTTTTTCATATTTTTGAATTGCTTCCAATTCACGTCCATTTTTTAAATTCCTCTTGAATTTTTATAAATTTAATCGAATTCTTATAATTTCCCTTAAATGGCTCAAACTTGACTAAAATCAATCCATTTTTTTAAAAGTTTTTCTGATTCATTTCAAGCCTCGCAAGTTCGCGAAGAAGTTCACCTTTTAGAGTATCGTAACTTATTCCTGAACCTCTAAAAAATGTGAGGTTTTTCATATAATGAAGTTCCACTATGATTTACTGATTATTAAAATTGGACGACGGTATTTTGCTGTGGTTAGTTAAAAACTAATGACCTATACAAATTTAGATTTTTTTCGAATCAGAGAATATGCAAATAATTTTGCTAGTTTAGGGTGAATGTCCCAGTAATCATGAACTTAGTCCCAATGATCGTGACGCCAATTTTCTTGCTTTTCATTCAATTTTATTAAATTGATAATCTATTTATATTGCTATAAAATACTGAAAATAAACGGATTTTGTCATACTTCTTATATATTTTTCAACAGTGAACGAAAATGCTAACCAAGTTTCAAGATCGTGAGGACCGTCACGATTACTGGTACATGTACCTTAGAGACTTCAAAATGTACATAAGAAATTGGGAATAATATAAATTTATTTATTATCCTTCTAGATCTATACGTAAAGAAATTTTCTTCGGCTTCCACACGTGCTGTATCGATTAGTTGGTGGTTTTCTCGTGCTTCTTGATTTCGTGTTCAACCGTAAATCACCTTTTATGTTTTTTGTCGTTGAAGGTTTAGCCAGATTTACGAATTTCTTGAGATGGAAACCATTCGGTATATAGAGGGATTTTCACTCCCTTAGCACTGAGAAAGTTCGTTAAAGCGTTAGTAATCTCCGTACCGATAAGAAAAGTTCTGACTCGCTTTTTCGAGAGCTGACCCTCTTTCTGTATAGAAGGTGTCTTAAGAAAATTTAATCCTTGTAATAACATACAGACATTAAATAACTATTAGACTTTCGCCGGCTAAGTATAGATGTTTATAGTGTAAATGTTGATTCAGAAAATGTTTACTTGGAACAGATATTTAATTCCTAAATGATGTTTCTTTAGACTGGTTAACCATGAAAGATATGTTAGATAATTTTACTAGTGAATAGATTTTAAATTTTTATAGGAGAGGTCTCTGCTTTTTTATATTGTTGAATTGCAGTTAATGTTTTAGAACATTATGTAAACACTACTGACTTATTTCAAATATACAGAAAAATTGTCTTCCGTTTTGTGAAGAAAAGCTGAAAAGTCATGAATTTATATTTCTAAGATTAATACAGAATTATTGAAGAATGAATGGGACAGTTTCCTTAAAATAAACAGCTTAATTTTTCTTAAATGTATGTACTTTTCAAGTAGAACTTTACTTGTTTATCTGAAACGTAATTATAATTTAAATTATGGTTATATTTTAAAGTACCCTTTTACTGTACCTATATTTGCAACTATTTTATTTATTTTTATGTAAAGGTAAAGGCAGAGAAACTAATGTGGACTAATTTGTAGAAATTATGAATTATAATCCTTTGTTTGGATTTCGAGTTTTATTTGATATCGCGTGAAGTTATTGAACTTTTAACGTGTATGAACGACCATTTTAAAAAAATATTTACTATCTCAATTTGAATCTGCACAATTTTAAGCACTTTAAATAAAAAGTCATATTTTACAGCGTAGTAAAATATTATGAATTTAACATAAATATTACAGTACAAATTACATACATTAAATAACCTCAGTGATGTGGGTCTTAGATGCCCCTGCCCATTTCCCATAATAAGATAAATATGTTAAAACCTGCTGATTTACTAATTTTATTTTTTTTGTGATTGGATTTTGAGAAATTCGAACTTTTTGAAATGAAAGTATATCTATTTGTTTTTGAAAGAACCCCCTTTAGATATGAAAGAATAGTTCTTGATTCAACGGTTTAACTTACGAACCTATCTCTTTTTTTTGTTTCAGGTAAGTTCAAGGAAGTCAAGCCAAGCCAAGTCAGTCGTCACTTCTGCGGATAAACAACTCCACTTTTCCGCGAGATTTTCGCATTATCATGAGCAAATTTGACTTTCCTCAGTCGGCACTTGGCGCTCTTTTCCGCGTCTTGCATTCGGCCTTAAAGTTCCCAAGGGGGTCTGATTCCCTTTCCCTTCCGTTCCCTATTCCATTCGACTTCTTCTTCTCATCCCCTAGCTTCTTTCCTGCTTCTCTTTATTCACCGCACTTTGGAATCGACTATGCATCAGGCAAATTGCCACCGATGGAATGGCAAAAATTCTCACACTTGCACGAATCGCAAAATACCCAAGGGGTGAGTACACCGCAGAGGCATTACTCGTGTATTATGAAAATAAAAAAATAAAGCAAATGGAACTTAAAACTGCTATTGTTTAGCTTCATAAATTTCGCTAGCTCGATTAAATATTGGAAAAAATATTTACGTTCAGGTTTTATTTAGTATTCAAATACTAAAGAAAAAAAGAGTTCGTATAAAACTTTAATCAAAAAATCATCATTAGCGATAGGAAAAATAGAGTAGAAAGTTTTATAAGTTTTTCAGTGCAGTAATTCAATTTCGCTTCTTGGTATCTATGGATGTAACACTCATTCTGAATTAATTGGGAAAAATCTTGGAGACCAAGAGATTGGAGTGGAAAATTTAAAATCACTGGGAAAGGGACGGAGAAACTTCTAGAATTTAAAAAGATTCTTTTCAGAGAACACGTGAAAAGTTTTTATATTCTAGTGTAATAAGGATTTAAAGGGAATTTTAACTGAAAACTTCTTTATCACGACTTTCATTTCTTCTTTTACAGTGAAGAAATTGTAAGTTTGAAACTGTATTTCTGGGTTGGCATCAATTTTAGAATATTCCGTTCGCATTAATTCTTTTTAGAATGTATGTGTATGTTCATATTTATGTCTGTTTATATTTTAATGCAATTCTACTTGTTTGGAATTCCTAGTTCTGAAATCCTTGCCTTTTAAAGTCTTCAATTATGAAATTGCTCAATTCTAAAGGCTTTTGTTTCAAAATGTTCCTTTTTAAGTCTCTTAATTTTTAATCATTTTCTTTATCGAACTCAAGATATATATAATATGCAATGTATAGCCGTATTAAACATTTGTCTAAGCGAGTTATCACTAAAATGTTGTTGTCTAGCAGTACACTCTGTATGGCTGATTTACCCGAATCACTTTGTTTTATTTACCGCAGGCGTATCTTGCTCGTATAAGCAACAATAATCGGACAGTCAAAACAAA
Source organism: Druon quercuslanigerum (assembly GCA_010014905.2). NCBI lineage: Eukaryota > Metazoa > Arthropoda > Insecta > Hymenoptera > Cynipidae > Druon > Druon quercuslanigerum. The sequence continues at coordinate 3,114 of JAAAKG020148723.1, read as the reverse complement.
CATCGTGTATGGCTGTGTCTATACCAGCAATAAAATATAATGAATCTAGTGATAAATGTTGTTGTACCGCCAATTCATTTTTACCAGTGTTTGGGTAAATTAAAGCTTTGAGTGGTAGTGAACTTCACAAACTCAACGTGAAACCTAATTTCAATTCTCAATTAAAATAAAATAAAACCATGCTTCTGAGGTGTCAAGTTTCTGAATACGAGTAAATAAAATGTTGGAAGTAATTTTACTCCCGAGATGTGGGGATGATGAATGAGAAAAAAAAGTTTGATAAAAATAGGCTTTTCCGAGAAAATCAAAATTAAACATCGCCATAACGCAATATGACATAAATTTTTTTGATAAAAAAATGAAATATCTTTTTTTTTCTAATAAATTATTAAAATTTGAAGAAATATCAATAATAAAAAGTTCAAAAAGTATTACTACGTTAAAAATGCAACTAAGATTTTATGTGAATCATTTTTTAAATTATTGTATTAAAAAATTATGTTTTCAACAAATCCCTTTACCACAGTGTGCATTTTATTTTTGACAAATTGTTGGTGCAATAAACTCATTTTTATTAAAAATTTGGTTATTTAGTTCTGTAATGCAACACCTCAGTTAAACTAATTGAGATTTAAAGAGTAGCAAATTATTACAAATGTCATTGTTTTAATTTAATTATTCTTAAGAGTCTGCACTTAGTTTTAAAGTTATTTAATTTAAATTTTTTTAATTTAAGATCGAACTGAAATCAACTTTCTCATGAACCATTTTATACACCGAAATAGAAACACAAAAAATTCATCAATTTAAATTAGATTTCCAAACTACCTTCTTTCCGGCTCATTAGATACAAAAATATAATAAACGAAAAAGAGGGAGAAAAAGCAAAGTGTCAACCAACATCAACCTTTCACACTACACTTATACTACTAGGGACCAATATTTTTTAAAGCCGATTTAGACTTACTCATCGTGGATTAATTATAAAAAACTACACGTATGAAGAATAGAAACGTATGCTAATTAAAATTCACATAACAACTAAAAATAAAAACCATAGAGATTCGTACAAAAATTTACTTGGTCTGATTCTTCATTTACTGGTGAAAATTGATGTACACATGCAAATTATTTTCATAACAAGAATAAAGAATTAATTTATATAAATAATAATACTATCCCAAACTCCGTTATACGTTGAGAGATCCTTTTTAAAATTATTAGCTGTGTTACCATCTCTCTTTGTCAATAACATCTCCACGAATTCTGTTCTTGCGATTTTCATCCAACTTCTCTTTGTTTTATTTGTTTTTGAATTAAAAATCTACTTTTTTGTTAATCTCAAAACACTTTGCAAGAAAACCCCTATGCATAATAGGAACCCTGGTGTAATAACGATACGCGCCTATGATTACCCTGATCATATTACTTAGAAAATTTGAGTTAAAACATAAATTAACGGTTAGCCAGTTACTAGTGATTAGCATAGCCTCGAGGATAACTTGCGTCACGAGGCAGAAGTGGGCAAAATTGCATTATCGCCCTTAGCTACTTCACAAGTTCCTGGAGACTTTTTACAGGTTGTTTTGGGGCAATAACAGGGCGTGTAGACCTGTCAACTGAGACGGGATTTATCCATAGGTTCGGTACTAAAAGCAGACTTTATTGCAAGGAACGGTAGTCGAGGTGTATCGACGTATAATGCACCTAGCGTAGTTATTACGTAGAACGAGGTACCTGAACGAGAACGAAGGAAGGAGTAAAATAGGTGGAAGAGAAAGGGTCGCAGGGCGAGAGTAAATGAGAGAGGGTTAATGACCAAGGCCACTAGATCGAAACAATGCACCCCAACGTTACCCGAGGCATTTCTGCACGCCATTTCACTGGCCAGCTGCGCCCCACTGGCAACCCGAGATTTTCCAACAGAATTTCTACCTCCAACCCTTTCCGCACCGACGTAACATACACCTATAATCATTATAATTAAACAAGCGCCACAGAATTGTAATCATTAGACGATCATGTACAATTTTTGAACAAGGCACTATAATTCCAAGAGTCTGTATTATTAATATGCAGAATAGGGTGGTGACTTTGGCTTACGGATGTTTAAAAAAAAAAACAGTCGAAAACAGTTTCTGGCTCCGGCCAATCATTATAGAATTTAGCGGCGAATCGCTATGCTTTCGAAATTATTAATCTATAACGTGAGGTGGCCAATCACTATTTCCACACTTGCAGTGGGTAATCATACCATCATTGACCTATGCTAATCACTATATCCTGGTGGCCAATCATCATAACTTTACAATGGTAATTTAAATCTTCATAACATCTATTATCCATCGGTGTATTTTAGAATCTAGTTCTATGCTTCTAGTGTTTTCTATAATTTTTCTAAACGTTCTAAATTTTTGGAACGTCAGAAATGTATTCAAGGTGAAAAACGATCTCTCAGAGTTATAAAAGTCAGCTTCGGATTTGGGCCTAGGTAATAAAAATGGGTTCCATTAACCTGTGCCCCCGGGTTTTTGAAATTATTGTGGGGTTTTTAATGGGAAAATATCGATTTTAAACAAAATGGAATAAATACATTCTTATTTTAACCATTTTTATGTTAAATTCAAGCTAAAGACGGCATTTTTGTGAATTTTTGCAATATCAATTAGCTTTATTCGATAAGTGTCAAGACTCCAAGTATTTTTTAAATAATTTTGAATATCTTAAACATTTACTATTTGTTTAAACCATTTTTTCCCCCTGTAAATCGTGCAAAGTTATTTTTTGAGATAAATGATACAGTTAATGAATTTTAGGTGTGATATTGTTTTTTCAACATATTTGGTAATTATTTAGAAATTTTCATTTCTTTAAATAATCTTTTCTTCTGTCCATAGTGAAAAGTTATTTATTTCTTAATTATGTTTTTGCCCTGTAAAACGTAAAAAGTTATTAATTTTTGTAATTAATAACACAATTAACGAATGTTGAATCTAATATATTTCTTAGCGATATTTGTCAACTTAATTAATTTTTTTTATTCCAATGATGTAGAGTTTTTGATTTACTGATCAGTAAAGTAGCTTTATTCAATTCAAGCTTTCGCTCCACGAA
>JAAAKG020148722.1:0-10195 GCA_010014905.2 Druon quercuslanigerum | reverse complement strand
GCTCCCGTGATCACGAATATTTTAAGAAAACTGTATTATCTACTGAAAATCATTTCGATGACAGCGCTGCTTTTGCCATTTTACTCACGGAAACTGTTAAGAGGGGATAGGTACTGCAACGGGTAGATAGGCACAGAGGGGTGGCTAGAATTTTCGCCGACAGCGCCGTCTACATTTATGCTAGCGAACTAATAATTCTATCCCCACTCCGCCGCCAGTTGCCCCATCTAGGTGTATAATATCTTTGACCTGAGCGGGAGCGGCGCAGTAGAAGTCTATCGATCATAGTATCGAGCACTTTGTGTGATATAGTGTAGAAGTCGATATTTTATGAGAATTAATCAGTGACTATTATTTATGTATAACCAAGCCCCTGATACGAGAATAATCACACAGAAAACAATCTTGATAAATATTATTTAAATATTACGTATTTCAGACACGTACTATCTAAATCTATAAATTTTTATATTTGTGTTTCAAGTGCAAACCTTAGTTTTTGCATTATTTGTGTATAAAGTACGTGACCAATTTTTGTTTTTTTGACCCACTTTGATAAATATAAACTTTATAACTAGCCCATAGACAAAATTAAAAATTGCTTGCAGTGTTCTACAGCAGGGTCGGTATTTCTCCAAATTAGTAATTTAAAAAACAAAACTTTTTTCACAATTCTAATTATTTAAGACGAGAGACAACTTCCTGTGTGCCTTCGATTTAGCGAGATATAGCTTACAGTTTTATTTTCTTTGGCCATTTTTTTAACATTTCCACCAGAACAAAGCAAAGACATGCACTTTGTGGCCTCCTCTTCCATTCCCCAAAATTTCAGATCAATACCATATTTCGTTTAGACGTAAGTTGGGAAAGAAAAATTGAGGACCAGCTTTGGTCACGGGACCCTCTCAGTACATGGCCTTAATATAAATTTTTGTAGCTAAGTTTTTGAAGTTTGAATTAATCAAAATATAAGATTAATTTCATAGAGTAAAAGACAAAAATAAAAAACAATGTCTTTGGAATTTTTTCTAGTCAGTATTTTTTTTCATAAGTCCAATTTTAGAACAGTTATATTGAAGTTATAATGTATATATAACAGTTATAATGAAGTCTCAAAAAATTGATGAGACTTCAATCAATTAAGGACTGCATTTTTCTTTAATAAAAAGGAAACTTTATCGTAGGTTATGAAGGACGAACAAAAATTTAAAGTTTAAAAATAACTGAAGTCATTGTACGTAATAAACTTTTTCAAACAGATGGCGTTATTTTATAATACTTTCAAATTTTTATTAATATTCGTAATTTCAGTGTGTAAGTTAACTGAGATTTTTCTAAATTTATTTATAATAATATACTTAATAATATGTCGATGATACGTATTTTTTCTGTAGCTAATATTTTAATATTTTCGAAATCAGAATCAAAGTAATGAGTAAAATTCCAAGCATGTTGTGACAAACCTGTTTTAAAATTCCCAAATTCACATCTTCTTTTATGGTCAGCAATTCTGGTTTTTAATCTCCGGCCAGTGGCACCCGTATAAGCTTTTTTACAACAGTTACATTTACTTAGGTAAATAGCACCAGATAAGTTTTCAATGAAGTGACGGTCTTTCTTCTCCAACAAATATTAATCTAAAAATAGATCCTGAATGTAAGATCAGGTAACATTTAAATTAAATTTATTGTAAATACCACTCCATGTGTTTTTTTAAATTATTTTTATGGTTTATTGTAAATATCATGAATGATTTCGGTAATAACGTCGTTTACTAGCTTAAGCGGATAGTCATTATGTAACAAAGTTTTTTTATTATTTAAATTTTCTATTCTGAATTGTATATCACTTAATTTAACACATTTTTCTACTAAACCTTTTATTAAACCAATTTTTTGACAATAAATTGTGTTAATTATGGTTTAAGTATCTACCAAACCAAGAAGGTTTTTGTACTAATTTGTTAATAAATCGCCATTTTTAGTTTTTATGATTTGTAAATCAAGATATTTGTTAACATTATTAATTTTCTCACTAGGTGTCCCTATGGGCTATTTATCGTACGTCTTTGAGAGTTAGGTGCTGTCACAAGACAACAAATTGGAGATTAAATTCATACTAATAGAAAGTTAGTTTTTCTTAATCAGGTGTAGAAATAATGCTTTATTTCTAACACAGATTGAACAAAATTTAAGGAAATTTGATATACATAATTTAAATTATAATTTGATTTCAAAATTTCAAAAAACTCAATTTAATTTTAAGACAAAATGTCTTCGTTTAGGGATTGAAAAAAATATGAAAAAAATTAAAAAATTAAGCAGGTTTATCTAATTAAATGTAAATATTGTAATAAAGCATATATAGGTGAAACTGGCCAGACATTAAAAAGCAGAATCGCTGAAATGAGTATTTCAGTTAACTTACACACTGAAACTCTAAATATTAATAAAATTCATCAAAGTATTATAAAATAATGTCATCTGTTTATTTACAAAATTTGTCACTTTTAATGTAAACTTATTTTCGCACTTTCTCATCTGTAATTTTAATGGACTGAATGGTCAACTTTTATTACGTACACTGTCTTCACGTATTTCTAAACTGTTAATTTTTGTTCGCCCTTCCTAACCCACGATAAAGTTTCCTTTTTATTTAAAAAATGTAGTCCCTAATTGATTAAAGTCTCATTAATTTTTTGAGACTTCATTATAACCATATTTATTGTTTTAAAATTGGACTTATGAAAAAAATGGTTTGACTGGATAAATTTCGAAGGGCATCATTTTTGATTTTTGGCTTTTAATCTACGACATTAATCTTATGCTTTGATTAATTCAAACTTCGATAACTCAGATAAAAAAATGTATATTAATCTACGAAATTGTTTACCACTATTGTTCTTCTCAATATTAGTAATTGTACAAATATAATTATGTAGGATAAAACCTTTTGAAAAAGGTTTTGAAAAAGTGGTTTTTGGCTCAATTTCATTTTAATTTATTTGGAATGTTAGAGATAAAGAAGAACATATGATATAACAATCACATATACAAGTAATCCCACAAACTTTCATGCTTTGTTCGTTTTCTACCATTCTTAGGTTTCAAATTATTTTCCATTCTTTAATTGTAAAACTTCACTGTATTTATATAATAGAATTTATATAATAACCCACAAGTCTTTATAAGACTAGTCACAAAGGGAGATCAGCCGAAGGGCACACTGAATACAAAAGATAATTTAGAGAAGAAGAAATATTTATTATAAACCATGATTTTCAATATTCCTCGTGTTTTAATTGCAAAATCTCGATGGGCTGTGTAGCACAGTTGCATGTAATACTGGGGTTGCGGGCTACCGGCCAGGGTGTAGTTTATGCAGGAGAAAATGTATTGCGCCAGAAAATTAAAATATCAAGAGTTTGTTAACTGATATTCTAATTGAGCCAACACTTCCCAGAAAACTTCTTTGAATCATTTTCGATGAGCAATTACCATTCTTTAGCGCAGCAGTTGTCCACCAGATATCTGGATTCTTCATATGGTAGTGGGTATTTGGAGCCAAATGGTAGGTACGCTGAGCAATTACCACAGGCTGGCGCCTGCTATCGCCTCTTACATAAAGCGCTGCCCTACTTATTTTTACGGAACTGTCGTAAATGACTCTCTACCGCACTCTTCTTGAGACTCTCTTGACTGTCTCTCTTCCTCTTAAGAGGGCTGGGGACATCCGTGGGTATTCTGAGTTGACTGTGCGAGAGAGACAGAAATATGATAAGCACGTCTAAACGGGTGGAGCTTATGAGGTAAAAAAAATTTCGACAGCCAATTGCAGTAGGAATATTTTCAGGAAAAAAGGGTGTATAGGAAAAAAACTGTGAAAAAATTGTCCAAAATAAAGATGTCGTCAGGGGACAGTGAGCCTGGGTCAGGCATTGTCTGGAAACCTGGTGATAGTTTGTCCAGCGAAAGGTTTTTGGTCTCGCGCGTCCTTCCCATTGTTTGAGATTAGACACAGCTCAGAAAAATTAAAATTTTGTACAATATAAATTAATTCAATTTTAATAGACTACATTAGCCTCATTGCATTATTACGAGTAAATAAAAAAAAAGTTTGTAAAAAATCGGTTAATATTTGCAACCCCAGTTGGCCAGCTATTATTTTGTTTTCAGTATTTTTCTGCTGCACCTTTTCCAGATGCTTCAGGTACTTTGGGCATTTTGAGTAATTTGCCGGATTTGCACCACCACAGTAGCAACACTTTGGTGGATTATCATTAGTTTTATCACATTTAGCATCCAAGTGAACCTTTTTACACTTCGAGCACTTTGGTTTATTTTGGCAGTATAGCGTGCCATGTCTAAACGACTGCCAATTATGACATTGCGTTTTTTGCCTGGAATTCTTGTATTTTTTCCACTTCACTTTCACTAAACATATATATTTAACGTTTCACACTTTCTTCATGTCCACATCTTTGTCAAAGGTGAGCATAAGTACAGGATTCTTGTAGAGCACAGGTACCGACTTGTGCTTTTTGAGAATAGTCATTGTTTCGCATTTCACTCCTTGCCTAGAAAGATCCTTCACTATTTCTCTAGGAGAGATGTTAGGTAGCCTTTTTGCGACGATGTGCTTTGAGCGTTGCCATTTTGGTTTATATGTGTAAAATGTCGTTTTTCCTTCTTCAGGTCGTCTTGTAGAGCCAGATACTCCACCAGATATGAACACCGGATGCTGAGTTTGTCTGCAGACAATCAATCTTCTGCGTAATAATAATTTGTGGTAGCCTTACTTTCCCTTCCATGCCTTCATTGTTAAGCGGATTATCTCCTTTTTTTTTGGTTGTCGTCTTCCATTTGTCGTCAACTAGATTTTTAGTCAGAATACTTGAGACTTCAAAAGTTTCGAATGTTCTGCATTGCCATCAAGATCCTCTTTTCTTCTGCCAGTTTTTGAATTCTAGGGTTTCCTTCATTGATACGAATTGGTCGAACATCCCAACTTTTTCTCTCTAGCACATTTCTCTTTCTAATTGATTTGAGTGCCTTTTTCATATTTATTTTCGTTTGTGCTCTTTTACGTATATCTATTTCTTCCCTTCTCTTCTATGAAGGTGTGGTCAGTTTGAAAATTGAAGTATACACCACCGACCTTCGGAGAGCACGACAACAGGCTCTTGACTCAAAATGTAATAATTATTCCTTATAACTGTCCAAAAGTTGAAATTTGAACTGATATTGCTTTTTAATTACAACATACAAGAATAGGGGGTTTAACAAGCGAAAATTTTGTAACAAGGCATTGTACCGGGTCAGAAAAAACACTTGTAAATACTTTGTATTGCGCCTAGACTGTACTGCAGGACTTCTTTATTAAAATAAACCTTTGCTAGTCGGAGGTACCAAACAGACTGACTCCCCCGTATAAGGAAAGCAGTGGCAACGGGCCTCTGCGTATGGAAATAGACTATAATTGTTGCGATTGCTGTATATCCTAGGTACTGCAGCCAACTGGAGGCCTGTACGGAACAGCTTCGCCTTCTTCTGCCTCTAGTCACCTGCTCTATTGCATTTTCGATGTCATCGACTGATTGCTTTAAATTATTTAAATTTAACGGCCTAGTTTTCTGTGACAATGGTATTAGCTTATCAATTATAGAATCTGATTTTTTCAGTATACGGTAATTATATATTCTCTCTGGAACTTATTTCTCTTACTAGTGTGCCTGCAGAGCTTTTTAATATAATATTTAACCCATTTAATATTCACAATACATCAACCTCTAGTCGTCCGTGGGGGATTAAAATTTATCTACTTACAAGTGGTATAAAAGCGATGTTCATTTTGTATCTGACATTGAACTTTTCCTCGAATTCTTTCATCTCAAGTATCAGGATTGCTGGTGTTAGGAGCGGAGGGATAAATATTCCGTTTTTTCCGTCATTTATCGCATCGATGAGTAAGTTGCTGTCTTCACTCAATGCATCAACTATCATCATGCAAACATCATTGGTAATAGGGCAACAGTTGATTCGCATGTATCCTAGTTCGTTGGTCATTAAATAGGATTGTGTAAATATTGTTTTCCTGTCTCTCTGTAATTACAGCTGGGCCTTTCCAGGAGGGAGAGAGTTTGTTCTCTGGATGGTTATTAATAAACTTGACCAGATCTCCAGGTTCGAAGATACCTTCTGGTATAGAGATTTTTGAATCTTGCAACTTTTTGTATTTGATTTTCTGTATCTCTATTTTCTCCTTTGCATTTTAAAGATAGTGTTCGTGCTTTCTTTTCCATAGATCAATTAATTCTTCATACCTGACATTCGGTGTAGTGCTCAACATTGAGGGAAAATTTACCTTTCTACCAAAGGTCAGTTGAAAGGGTGAGTATCCAGTGCCTTCATGCTTCATAGTGTTATATGCTATACAAATTATTTTAAAGTTTTTATCCCATTCAGTGCTGTGATCCTGATGCGGGTTTTCAATAAATTCCTAATAGTCGAGTGAGCTCTTTTGAGTGCCCCATTACGTTGTGGATGATAAACTGTAGTTTTTATTGAAAATTGATCCTTTGAAATTGTTATTCCAATTGTTGCTATACCATCTGCCTTATTTAATAAAGTGTTTTTGCTTTTTACTACTCATTTGTCAATTTCGAGTCATATAGGTATGCGGCTAATATTGTAATATTTATACTCTATTTTATTTGCTGTTCTCTCCTTAAGTTTGAAGAGCTAGTGTAAAACCTTTCGGAGAATGTTTACTTGTGTGCAACGCTAAATGCAAATCGTCTTATTTCAAACATGCTTTGATTACCGTTTTTATTGACCTATTACATCGTTCTGTGGTTTTTTTATGCATAATATTGAGGATTTTTCAAGTTTCTAATGTCAAATATTTTAGTTAAATTAATAAATGATTTGTTTACTTATTTCTTTCCGTTATCTATAAATGTAATTTTACTTCTCCATTTTGAAATTATGCATTTGTACAATTCTTTTTCAATTTTTGACGCTTGTTTATTCTGAAGAGCTATTATAAGGTAGATTCACGTGTAATCGTCACTTCTGTAGTTATTGTATTTTTCATATAACAAGAAACGCTCTTTCCGCGTGTGATAAAAATGTAATTTTAGGTTAGTTTAAATATCCCTTTATCAAATTAGTATACTTTTTACTTATTAATAGTTGAACGATATTTCAATCTATATAGAGTTCAGAAATATATTTTTTCTTGAATTTGTTTAAAATAACGTAAACGATAACTGAATCACTTATACTCTTACTCCTTGTGTAATCGCCACGATTGACGAACACTAAAACATTGATTGGTGCTTTGGTAATCAAATTTTTGTATTATATGTTGTCAATGAATGTTTACCATTTATTCGATAAAAAATTTTATATATGGTAAACTGAACCTAGTTTAGTAATCGTAAGGCATAAAAATATTGCAAAATAAAAATAGTTTATCATATATGTGAAGACGATTCCCAAAGAAATGGAAGGTTTAAAGTTAAAGCACATGCATATTTTATTAGTTTTGTCACACTTACTGTCTAACCTCAAAATTGAATCACCTCATTATATAGTGAATACTAGAATAAAATATTTTTAAAACACCAAGCCACATTAGGCAGTTTTTTGCAGTGCAGTCACAATTCTATTAAAAAAAAGTTGGGCTTATCTAAAAATATTTATTTCTATGATTTATTGAGGAAACTAAGATGCTTGAATTTTGAGATTAGAGCTTGAGTCCAACAGCCTATAGCCATTAAAACTTTATTGACAAAGAATTTTTAATTTATATCGTGTATTGTGTCAGGTTTCAGTACATTGAAACAATAGCGGTAAGAATAAATCACGTTAAACAATTAATTTTACTGTCTGAAGGTTAATGTCGATCACTGATACATAAAAGTGACGATTACGGAAGCAACAAGGTTACGTAACTGACGATATCTAACGCATTTGCACCATTTGGATTTTAATCGTGAATGAAAAAGGACTCTAATCGAATATTATGTTAAGTGATCGAAATAAAGTTTATCTATGTCTGCTTTAGTCTATTCAGCCCTTTGTGAAAACAAAAATTACATTTAAATACAATTATAAACATTTTTAATTCCCATTTTGCCTTAAGGTGACGATTACAAGTGCATTTACCTTATCACTTATTTTGTGAACCTTAAAAGAATATCTATTTAGATGTGACCTAAACTTAGTAATTGCCCAGGCATACGGTTAAGCATTTGTGGTATTTCACGTAGATTGAAATTGGTTAAAAGTAAACAAGAGTAGCTTTATGTAGTATGTCTTGATTTCGCACTTTTATGCTATCATTTCAGCAGTCAATATATTTACAGTTAAGAAGTTTGGTAAAAAATTTAAATATTTATTCGAAAGATGAAATTATTTTTCAATTGAAGATTCAATTACGTGGTTGAAAATGTAAGTACTGTGTTGATAATTCGTCTTTTTTGGTATTAATTTAATCTTTTTCGTTAAAATGCAACATTTTGATAGACAACTAATCTGTTTGCTTCGGAATCAACCTGGTTTAATGAAAATGCGTCTATTTTAAAAAAAATTAAATTTTATAAATTAAAAAATTTATTCTTGTTGATTGAAATAACAACTATATTTTTCGTAGAAAATAATCTTTTTGGACGATTATTAATTTTTTTTAACAGGAAATTTAACCGATTCAGTTTCGGTAGAAAATGTATCTTTTTTAGTTAAAACTTCAACCATCCTATATTTGAAAGTTGCTACAAGTTTCCCATTGAGTTATGTGACGCCTTGCCATAGTGATATGTGATTCAAGCTCTACTGGGGGAAGGCAAGTTGGTCGAAGCTGGAGGCTTCTGTTTACATTATCGATATAAACATGCATAGCGATTATCTACAGCGATCCTTGCTAAATTTGAATGAGGCTCATTTTTTTTAAACATCTATTAAATCTTCAAACATTAAATTATGAAAACAATTTTTATAAATGGATATTAAAAAAAAGGCTCAATTGGTTTCCAAAATCAGCAAATAATGTATTTTGAATAACTCTTTCGTACGATTTTTTGCACATTTACAATAAATATTGAATATTTCTACAATTTTCATAAAGATATTCAGAGATTCCAACGAATAGGTACAATTTGTTTATGTAGTCAACTAAGAATGTCTTGCTGATGAAACTTTTCTATTTTGCTTTGTAAATTTACAAGAAATATTAATTATTTAAACAATTTAGATTAACAATTTAATAGTTTGGTATTTTTTTACGAACAAGCTTATTTTTTTACAGAATTCACTAAGAATATCTTTCCGATGATCTTTTTTCTACAATGCTTTTGATTAAAAATTAAGAGTTTGGTTTCGTTTCTGCGAGCCAATTTTTTTCGAAGTCAACTAAGCATGTCTACCCGATGAATGTTATCTATGTTGCTTTGTAAATGTACAATCATTATTAATTATTTAAACAATTTAGATTAAAAAAGGAAAAGTTCGGTTTTCTTTCTACAAGTCACTTTGTTTACGGAGCCTACTAACAATGTTTATCTGATGCTTAGCAAATTTCCAAGAATATTACTTATGTAAGCTATTGCGATTAAAAATTAAGAGTTTGCTTTTCTTTTTACTATTCAATTTGTTTACGGAGTCTACTAACAATGTTTATCCGATTGAAAACCTGGCTGGATTGAAAACCCCAGAAAATCGACAATCGTCTACGTGACTTCTCACTCTAATTTTCGTGAGAAAACTTAAGTGAAGGGCCTACCTGGCCAATTGCCGATTTCATGGTGCTTTTAAAACACGAGCTTTCTCACCCTAAGGTGAGTCATAACATATAGGTAATCATGACTGTCGTCACGTATGCCATCCTCTAGTTTCTCTCTCACTAATGTGCGCATTCTTCTTCCTTCTCTGATTATAAAAATAAGAACGGCCTCCCTTGACAATATTAGCAATTAGGTAATTTTTGTAATTCTATATGAGTGTGTTTATATATATTTTACCCATCATCCTACAGTTGTTTTTTTTTATTTTGAAAATTTTTTTAATTGGCATTCGGGTCGTAAGAATATTTTTAATTAAAAGTCGTGCATTATATATATATAAGTTAAAACAACGATGGCAAACGTTTCGACCACGGATAGGGGTCCTCCTCAGTGCCAGAAATTAAATTAAAA
>JAAAKG020148721.1:0-10195 GCA_010014905.2 Druon quercuslanigerum | reverse complement strand
AAATGTTTGATATTTTTGTAACTTTTAATTTTTACGTCAATTTGAAAATTGGCTTGTCTTATGAGTTTTATTATTCAAATTATTATATATAATAATATAATAGTAATATTTTTATTCTTTTAAATATTGTAAATGATCCAAAAACAGCACTTTATCCTCATAAATGTTGTTCAGAGTAAATGTTGAAACTTCAATCATAATTTGCATTAGTGAATGTACTTATTTTATAATATAATCAAGGTGAAGATTGTAAAAATGTGAAGAATGCAATAGTAAATGCACTTTAATAATTTAAATTTCATTATGACTTTTATGATTTATTTAATAGTGTACTAAGAAGCATGTGAACTATCCATACTCAATTTAAAGAACATTAAGAAAAAAATAATTATATTATGTGTACTTCAGAACATATACGATTTGAAAATTATTGTTTAAACAAATTATATATCTTCAAACAATGAAAAAATTGTTGATACATTTTTTATACACAATTTAGTTTTTAAATTTTGTAAAAAAAGATTAATTGCTTAAATAATTTACATTTAATGAAACAGTTAAAAACTGATGGAACACAGTCGATCCCCCCGCTTGCCGCTCTTGCGCCACGCCGATAGTATACCTTTGTGTACTCTACACAGCGCGACAATTTTTAAGCGCGAAAAAATACACTCCACTTGCAATTACAAAAAAACAACAAGAATATTTTCGGAAAAAAGCTAGCTGATCGGTTCGGCATAATTGCCTTTATATTATGTGTTTAAAATATTGCGGCCAACAATTCATGCTTTTAGACGTAGTCAGCCATTTAAGGGATATTTAGGAATACATGCGAGTAGAGCTCGCGCGAATTTCAAGCGAAAAAATACACTCTATTTTCAATTACAAAATACAACAACCGAAAGGGCATTTTCGAAAAAAACGAGCTGAATTAACCGGTATAATTGCCTCTAGATTATGTGCTTAAAATATGGAGTTCAACAACTCAACCGTTTGAATTTAGTTTCCCCTAGAGAATTTGACAGCCGTTTAAAGCGCCTTAACGAATAGGTTATGCCTACACGATAAATATTAAATAATAATATTGTTTTCTTGTATCCTCTATATTATATATTATAAATGATTTATTATGTAAAAAATTAAGCAGGTTCATACCATTTCCATTCCTGAACCCAATTTAGACCTTTTTTGAAAACAGATCGAAGTGAGGTTAGTGAACATGCGAGTTCACCAAACTGTTACCTTGGTTTTGACTTTAACAATGATCTTCAAGGTTATTTCGGGGTCAACTTGAAAAAAATAGAAACCCCCGTATTTGGCGTCGGCAATCGAAAGGCCGGAAAATTTTACGTTCAAAACTGTACACAGGAAATGTACTCTTTTGGAAATAATGCATAACGCCCTGACTTATTTATTTTAGCAAAGTGCATTTAGATGTGACCTTAGACATAAAATAGCCCCTGTCCTTCAAGCTCATTTCAAGGTCAACTTTTTTTTAAAATGTGTAAATTTTTGAACGTAAAATTTCCCGCTCTTTCAATTGTCGGCGTCAAGTAAGGGGGTGTCTATTTTTAAAAACAAATTCACCTTGAAATAACTTTGAATGTCATCGTCAAGGTCAAAATTTACGATATCATACAGTAAATGCCTATTGTGAAATTAAACATTGATATATTTCTTTAACATTACATTAATAAATTTTTTCTATGAAAATTCAAATTCAATTTTACATTCTGTTTTAACGTGTGCCAAAATTTGTTTAATTATTAACACAATGCAACTTTTGTCTTAAGGTTTTAAAACATGATTTTGTCAAACAGGTGAGCTTTTTCTGCTATTTTTATTAATTGGCACTATTGCAGATAATATATTCTAAAGGGCATTATCTTGCGCATGCCTTTTCGTGAAGATACATTTTTTCAGTTAGACATAGAATTGAACTTTAAAGAACGGAAACAAAATCAATTGTGTAACGTTTCTATTGAAATGATAAAAAATTTTGAAGAAACATACTTTTACAAATTTCTTTTCGTCTCAGTATTCCAATTTTTAGGACAAATTACTGGTAGCATGCACAAACTTTAAGTTTCCGTAGATCTTGGAAATTTAAAGCATTAATTTTCTTAAACCGCCCTAATGTATATTTTCTGAAATGGGCAATTGTAATCTGTCAGGCTGTTTAATACATGTAATGCAAAAACTCTTTTTAATGTAATAATGCTTTGTAGTTAGTAATAAAACAATTATGGCTTTATACACTTTTTATTTAGCAACGGCATATTATACTGATTATTTATGATTTAATAATATAAATTTAAAACTTCGCTTTTACTATACGATACTCTAATATCATTCGATAGAGATTCTTAACGAAACGATAGCTCATGCATAGATTTTTCTTCTTCCCGTTATCATGCTTGTTTTTGACTAAGATATTTTTATAATAAAAACTTTAATTTTCAAAATATGCACAGAAAATTTCCTCCATCTTCATTGGCACCTCGAGCTCTAGAGTAGTCTGCATTGTTGGCCGACCCTTTGTCGGGAGCCCTGCGTGTTCTATTGCTTTGAGTCGAACTTACGACAACTATGTTTGGTGTTACCATTGTTGTTCCCATGAGAAACTAGGGAAAAGAGTTCGTCCATCCTTGTAGAGCCCCGCATGCTGCGTACTCTGATAGGTCGCCCGGTATCTCAGAGTCACAGTTCTAGACACTTCACCCAGCTGCCATTCAGGTTTCGGCACGGTTTTCACACCTCCGCTTGGGGGTTCATTCCTTTGGGACCACCCCTGGACAATTGTCAGTGAACAAATCGGCTGATCGCTGTTCATAGAATCTATTGATAAGCTGACGTTCGGGGAATCCATATTATTATTCTCCAAGGTAAAAAAATGTAACGGAATATTTCAAGAAGCTGATAACGAGTGGCATAGAGTGATTATAGCGTTTTTAGTTAATAATATCTTCCAGCGACGGGTGACCTGCTAAACACCCTTACGCATCTAATTCGGACCTAATAAGAACCTATACATACTTACAAAAAGACATGTCAAGAAATATTGAAACAGGCAGCTAATTAGTCCATGGCTTCGAAAAATCTAAATTCTTATTACTAATGGTATATTCTGCTAGCGACTTTACATAACTAACTTCAAACGTAATAATATTATTTATACGTGTAAAACAATCTTCAAAGAAGGTGCCTTGTGTGATTATCGCGCTTATGAAATAACTGCCAGTGATAAGCGATGTTCTAAACACCCATACATATCCAATTCGGATCTAATAAGAACCTGTATATACTTGGTGTAAAATATGCATAAAAGCATTTAATTAAACTGTCCAACACTATGCGATTTCATAAGCTGAGCGTCCTTCTCTCGAGACCCTAGCAAAATGAGGGAACATTTTTCTATGTTTTTCCATTATTCGGATAAATCTGAAATAATTCTTCTAAATATTAAGGTTAACGAAAAAATAATTTAAAAGTCATGACATGATGCTGCGGCGATATTATGTCAAAATGATGTGACATTTATCTCTAATATGGAAAAAAACGAGAAGAAAGCTAACGCAACTGCTGTTACCTTCTTTTTTTGACTCACGACATAAAACTTCGCCGAAACAAAATTTTACTATTGTACCTCCGTAACCGCATTACCTATAGGTAACTCTTCTTCATCACATTTTTTAGGTTAGTTATCATAGATCTATAGAGATAATGGACAGATATAAAACAATGCACCTTAATTTTGTTGGAACCCTGACCTTATTACACTGGCCAAAGAATTCTCGTATAGCTCGGGTTTGAAAACCAACATTTCGGGTGGCTTACCTTTTCTAATGATTTCATATTCTTCTTAGGACTTTAGACTTCTAATTCTAAACGTAATTAGTTATTTAGGTTATTTAGGTAACCAGAAAAAATCGACAGAACACTCTAAAAAGAAACCGTGATTATTATGATACCTAGGGAATCCATCCGTATTGTTATTCTCCCAGAACACTACATGTCTTGCAATTTTCCGGGAAGATGATAAACATTTGAATTCCATGATTCATGCGCGTTAGTAAATAATAACTGCGCGCGACGGGCGACCTGCTAAACACCCTTACGCATCTAATTTGTACATAATAAAGACGTATATAAGAAGAGGGTCTCTTCCATTTGTGACTCTATGTGTGTTCACAGAATAATCCTGTTGTGAAGACATTCAAGATTCAATATGTCGCGACCGCCTTGACGGCGTGAGATGTAGAGTCGCGGAACAGAAGACTTAAGATGCATGGTTTTGTTAATGTGCATAACCTTTCGTGTCCCGGTATCAAGGGATCTGAGCTCATTCTACGTCGATGGAACCAGTCCAAATGAATAGAGTACTGCCGGGATTGCAAGAATGTTCGTTCCAGATACTTTGTTCCTCGCCGACAGCTCAGAAGAACAAATCTGCCGGATGAGACGTTTATATCTGCTTCGGAGAGTATCCTTTATAGATGTCACATCCTAAATACGGCTGTCTGGCACGCCCGGGTATGTGTAAGTCTCTCCAGCGCAAAGGTGTCGTATAGCACTTCTATCGATGAGCTAAGGGTCTTCAGAGATGCCATTAAGTTTTTCTCGCTTCAAATAAACCTTGGCACATTTTTCTAACCCAAATTCTACTATATATATAGTATATATATATATATATATATATATATATGTATATATAGTATATATAGTATATAGTATAGTTCGACTATTCCTAGAGCTAGATGTAGTTGCTCATTATTTTTAGTATAAATCTTAAGATCATCCATGTAAAATACATGGGTGTCCTAGTACTTTCGATTTGCAGGTTAGCCGCAAAGTTACCCTTGGAAATGGGGAAGTGCTAGAGATAATGGCAATAATGTGAGGCAAAAGAGGATTGGGCTCATGGAGTCGCCCTGAAAGACACAAATGAATGTAGTAGTGAATTTAGTAGAATGAAGTAGTGAATCTGGTTTTCCAAAGTGGCATCAATCTCTATGCACCTCAAGATTTTCGGATGAACCTTTAAGCTTTGCAAAAGACTGATGATAAGTTTATGGGAGATCAAATCGAAAGCTTTTCGGTAATCAATCCAGGCCATCGATAAGTCACGCTGGTAGGATGCTGCTTCTTTGCAGACACATTTATCGATAAGGAGGTTCTCTCGACATCCTGCTACGCCTTTCCTTGAGTTGCTTTGCTCATACATTTGTTGCAACACAGGTCCGACTGTCTGATCAATCCTATCATTTAGCATAGCTGTGAATATCTTATACAGCGTATTCAGACAAGTGATTGGCCTGTAACTCTTTGGGTCAGCTAAGTTGCCCATTTTCAGCAAGAGTCCTATGCGCCCTTCCACCAACCATTTCGGAATTTGATCTTCCGACTCCAAATATGAGGTGAAAATACAGGCCAGATGGTGATGGGTTGAAGGAAACTTCTTCCACCAGATAATCTTGATACCATCTGGTCCTGGAGCGGAATAGTTCTTCATACCTCTCAATACTTTTTTCACCTCCTCGGTAGTGATGGTTGGGCATTCTTCCTCAGTTGTTGTTATAAGGGCATCACACAGCCTCTTGAAGGTGTTTATGTTCTCTGAGTCTTCGTCAAGTATAGACTTCGACCTCCTCTGGTTTGGGCGGGTGGTGGACAGCAATTGGAGGGTCTTGGAAGAGTCGAAATGGGTCAGAGAGAAACTGTTTGTTTTCTCTGACCCACCTCTCTCTCCGCTCTAGACGCGGGACGCGTACTTTCTTGCCCAGCCTATCTGTATATCGAGTTGATGGATTCGTTTTTTCGTCTGATGATCAACCGTTGATGAACCAGATCTTTAGGCTTCGGAGAAACCTGGATGTTGAAGTTTCTCTGAGTCATAAAACATCGCTCGCGCTCTATCGGATGGCTGCCCGCGGTTGGTCTTAATGCTACCTCCCTTTCTCTGCTGCCGACTTGTTCTGGCTCTGGTAAAGTAGGCGCTTCGCTTACATAGCCCCTTTTTTCGAGTACTTCGTCATGGTTTCGCAGACGTTGATGCGAAAAGTGCCATGTAATTCTGTAGTTCAGGGTGTGAGGGATCTCGCAAATTAAGGGAAAGGAGAGGATTTGGACCGTCGAGAATCGGGTGAAGTCAATTACGGAAACAAATTTAAATTCAAATGTGGTTAATTAAACCAACTTACAGATTAGGTGGGATCTGTTGGCCCACAAGCGCTGGTAAATCTCGTCGGTTTCGCCGAGAACAGATGGGTAAAATGCCGACTGGCGTCAGGGTGAATTTCGGCTTCAGGTGAGGGCGGGATCGCTGGATTGCGGAACGTCCGAAGTATTGTCCACTAATCGGATGGGCAGGTAGCACAAGACTGATCGTTCGGGGATGCGGTTTTGGGGTATATAGCCCAGGGTGGCTTTCCCCACTCCTAGTCCTAGGCCCACAGGGCCGTATTATAGGGTATGCTTGTAACTTTGTTACAAGGGGTTACACTCGCATCGTAGTTCGTCCTGCCTTGTAGAGCCCCGTATGCAAGGATAAGGCTGTGTACTCTGAAATTTCGCCTAGTATCTCAGAGTCACTGTTCTGGACATCTCAGGCAGGTGCCATTCAGCTTTCGGCACGGTTTTCCCATCTCCGCTTGGGGGTTAATTCCTTCAGAACAGCACCTGGACAATTGTCCGCAACTGCCTATTAATTTTTTTAACAATATTCAGCAGAAACACTTGCTATAGGGACCCTCTATCTGCAACCCGAGGATGCTTTCGGTGGCTTTGTTATTGCCCTTTCATTTTGATTCTAGAGGATAGACTCCCGAGATGTTTACAAATTTTTTTTAGCTTTTAACCTTATGTATAAACGCGTCGGAGGAAATACACATAAAGCGAGGTTTATCAGGTCGTCAAATTAAAAGCAAAGAAATGAAACTTATTTAGCATGAATAAGACAGGAATTCCCAACGAATCCACGTTGTCAAAAGTCAAAAAAATAATAAACGAATGTTTTTTGAGGTTGAATTTTCAAGAGATTAAAAGGTCATTATTGGGTCATATTCATACATTAAATGCCGTTTATTGGGTCGGTGTTATAATAAGATTTTGTTTAATGGGATTATTAGAGGACAGTCTCCAGAGATAATTCTTACGTTTTTTTTTAGTTTTTAAACTTCTAGTAAATGTGTGGCAGGAAATATTAGTCAAGCTGTGTTGATCAGATAACTGAATGAAAAGTTTCGCAATTACATGTAAAAGGCAATGCAGAACATGGAAACTTACTAAGCAGGAATAATATGAAAATATTAATCTTCTCAACGTTTTAAGAAGTCGTAGAAACAAGAATAAACAAAAGTTTTGTAAAGTTGAATGTTTAAGAGACTTAACGGTGTTTATTGGGTGGGACTTATGTATAAAACGGTGTTTATCGCGTCAGCGATATAAAGAGGTTTTGTTTAATGGTATTAGTAGAGGACAGTCTCCTGAGACGCTTACTACACATTTTTTAGAGGAACAATGCTTAAAACAGTGTTTATCAGGTCGGCGAATTAGAAGCTTCAAAATGGCACGTTAAAGGAAATGCAGAACAGTGAAACTCGTCTAGCATGAATAAATCACGAAAACTCACCTAATTAGCATTCTCAAAAGTCGTTGCAATAATAACAGACACAGAATTTGTTAAAGTTGAATGTTTAAGAGATTTAACGGTTTTCATTGGTTCGCATTCATGCAATGAACGGTGTTTATCGGCTAGGCGAGATAAAGAGATTTTGTGTAATAGTATTGATAGAGGGCGGTCTCCTGAGATGTTTACTACTCATTTTTTAGTCTTTAATCTACTAAGTAAATGCATTGGAGGAAAAATACCTAAATAGTTTTGTACAGGTCGTAACATTAGAAGCTTCGAAATGACACATAAAAGAAAATGCAGAACAGTGAAACTGGTTTAGAATACAGAAATCAGGAACGGCAAACTAACAGAAGTTTTCAACAGTCGTTGAAATAATAATACACAAAGATTGGTAAAGTTTAATGTTTAAGAGATTTGACGGTGTTTATTGGGTCGCAATTACGCAATAAAATATTATTGGTAGAGGATTGTCGCACCTGATGTTTACTACCCATTTTTTAGTTGTTAATCCTCTAAGTGAATGTCTGGGAGAAAAAATACATAAAACGGTGTTTATCAGGTCATCAAATTAGAAACTTAAAAATGGCACTTAAAAAAGAATTCAGAACAGTGAAACTAATTTAGAATGCAGAAATCAGGAACGCCAAACTAATGAAATTTTTTAAAAGTTGTTGAAATAATAATACACAAAGATTGGTAAAGTTGAATGTTCAAGAGATTTAACGGTGTTTATTGGGTCTCAATTATGCAATAAACGTTGTTTATAGGGTAGTCGAGATAAAGAGATGGTGTTTAATAGTAGTGATAGAAGACGGTCTTCTGAGATGTTTACTGCTCATTTTTTAGTCTTTAACCTACTAAGTAAATGCCTGGAAGGAAAAGTATATCAAACGGTGTTTATCCGGTGGTCTAATTAGAAACGTAAAAATGGCACGTACAAGAAAATGCAAAACAGTGAAACTTATTTAGCATGAAGAAATCACGAACACCTACCGAATGAATGTTTTCAAAAGTCAAAGGTAGAAGAAAGTCAAAGGTTTTAGTGAGGTTGAATGTTCAAGAAATTCAACGGTTTTTATAGGGTCGCATTCATACATTAAACAGTGTTTATCGGGTCGGCGTGAAAAAGTCATTTTGTTTAATATTATTCGTAGAGGCCAGTGTCACCAGATGTTTACTACCCAGTTTTACGCCAAACTAATAAAAGTTTACAAAAGTCGTTGAAATAATAATACAAACAGATTGGTTAAGTTGAATGTTTAAGAGATTTGATGGTGTTTATTGGGTTGCAATTATGCAATAAAATATTGGTAGAGGATAAACTCACCAGATGTTTACTACACATTTTTTAGTTTTTAATCCTTAGTAAATGTCTGGAAGGCAAAAAACATAAAACGATGTTTATCAGGTCGTCAAATTAGAAACTTAAAAATGGCACGTAAAAGAAAATGCAGAACAGTGAAACTTATTTAGCATGAAGAAATCATGAACACCCACCGAATCAATGTTTTCAAAAGTCAAAGATATAAGAAAATCAAAGGTTTTAGTGAGGTTGAATGTTCAAGAGATTCAACGGTTTTTATTGGGTAGCATTCATACATTAAACATTGTTTATCGGGTCGGCGAGATAAAGGCATTTTGTTTAATATTATTGGTAGAGGACAGTCTCACCAGATGTTTACTACCCATTTTTTAGTTCTTAACCCTCTAATTGAATGCCTAGAAGAAAAAATATATAAATAAGTGTTTATCAGGTCATCAAGTTAGAAACTTCGAAATGGCGCGTAAAAGGAATTGCAGAACAGTGAAACTAGTTTAGAATGCAGAAATCAGGAACGCCAAACTAATAAAAGTTTTAAAAAGTATTTGAAATAATACACAAAAATGGGTAAAGTTGAATGTTTAAGAGATTCAAAATTACATCCAAAATACAATACAGGAGACTGAAATTAATTTAGCATAAACAACAAAAGAACTTTAATCCTTTTAGCGTTTTTTAAAGTAGTCGAAATAATAATATACAAAGGTTCTGTTAAGTTGAATGTTTGGAAGATTTAATGGTGTTTATTGAGTCACATTCATGCAACTAACTGTGTTTATCGGGTTTATTGAATTACATGCATGCATGAAATGCGTGGGAGAAAAATGTCATAAAACGGTGTTTATTAGGTTGTCAAATGACAAGCTTGAAAACGGCACGTAAAACAAAGTGCAAAATAATGAAACTCATGCAGCATAAGGAATGCAAGAACGGCCATCTGCTCAACATGTTCGATAGAACTTTGGAAAATCCGCATTAATACATTGATAAGTGATCATGGCATTTATAATTAAGATAACTACCAGCGGTGGACGAGTTGTTAAAAAATCCTATATATATATATATATATATATATATAACTGCCTCAATCGGAACCTATAATATATATACTTACTAAAAAATATGTACAAAAAAATCTAAGCAGGCAATAAAGGATTGTACGACTTTCTTCTATGAGGCGACTATGCAATTAGCACATTATTTATATGATGGTTTTTTCATGGTCTTCTAGTGTAAGTTTT